>PVIC010026329.1:0-24641 GCA_004025085.1 Thryonomys swinderianus | reverse complement strand
TCCCAGATGAGAAGACAGATTCACACTTAGAGGCCCCCCGCCCCCGGTCCCCGAAGAGGAATCCAGCCTGGGCTTCCAGCTTCTCCTCTCCTGGCTTTCCCTAAAATCTGTTTTAAGTCTCTGGGAGCTAAGTTTCAATTCCTGTCCTTCCTGGCTGTGTGACCTTGCGAAAGTTACTCCACCTCTCTGGGCCGCTGGCACCGTCTCGCACACCTGTCTCAAGGCTCTGTGAAAAGCAGCGAAACCGGCTGGCGATGCTCTCGCCGCAGGGGTTGCCACCGCTGTGATATTAGGAGGAAGAGCGGTCCTTCCTGGCCTCTCCTTGGGTACCGTCTACGCAGCACTTCCGGCCAAGGCGGCCCCACCCGGACCCCTTGCCGGCGGCCCCTCAGTAGCATCTTGGTCCTGAGACTCCTGGCTTCCAAAGGACAGGAAGTGAGCTCTGCATAGACCCAGCCGGGTGCGGTTTGGCACCTTCCCCTGGGAGGGTCAGAAAACAGAGGTGCCAAGGGGGGCAGGGCGGGGTCTCCCAGGCGGCCGCCTCACCCCCTCCAGGAGGCTGAGCAGCTTCCGACACCAGGCTCAGCTCCCCCGGCCAAGGACTCCCCCTCCAGTCCTCCTCCCTCCTCCCTCCTTCCTGCTTTCCAGGAAATATTTACTGAACACCTACTACATGCGGGGCCCAGATGAATCCGGGGGCACAGCAGGGGACAGAACGGGCATCCTGCCCATGGGAGGGGCCTGGGGGTACCGAGCAGACAAGAAACAACACAGAACAGGAAAGCAATGGCTCTGGGAACCGTCTGCCACACATCGGCTGTGTGACCTTAGACAAGTCACCGTATCTCTCTGTGCCTCAGTTTCCTTATCTGAAAAACAGGGCTGTTGGCAGCTCTTCCCCCACGGGAGGCTTACAAGGATGAAATGGATTTGTGTTGGTGATGGATTAGGAGCGTGTCTGATTCACAGGAAGCGTTGTGTAAATGTTGGGAAAAGAAATGAATATATCAGCAGGTTGTGAGATGTGCAGCGAACGAACCATAAAAAGGAGCAGAGCTTAGAAAGTGAGGTGTCACTGGTTTAGGGCGACGTCTGAGCAGGGACCCCAGGAAGACAGGAAGGCACACACCTATCTGACAGAGGAAAACTTCACAGCGAGGATGACAGGGGCAAAGGTCCTGAGACAGGAGCAGAATTAACAGGTACAAGAAATGGCACAGACTCATGCCTTCTCCCATTCACTATGAAGGTCGCGAGCGGCCACTGTCTCTGTGCTACCTCCACTCCAGAGTGGTGGGAGGGTTGAGCTCACCCCTGCCCTCACAGGGGAATTAAGATGTCACTGAAAGCCTAGGCCAGAGATTTAGCTCAGTGGTTCCGGCGCCTGCCTCGCAAGTGCAAGGTCCTGAGTTCAATCCCGGTAACTACATACAATGCTGGGCGTGGTGATCAAACCCACCAGCAATCAATACCACATACCACAGTGCTGGGCGTGGTGGCTCACACCTGTAACCCCAGCACTCGGGAGGCAGAGGTAGGAGGATTGCTGAGTTCCAGGTTTGCCTGGGCTCCATAGTGAGCTCAGGGCCAGCCTGAACTACAAAGCAAGACCCTGTCTCAAAAAAAAAAAAAAAAAAAAGATGTCACTGAAAGCCTGAATCTCCCTCAAACTGGCCATGCCAAACCAGGTGGAGTTTGCCACAGTCCCCACCCCTCCCTATTGTCCCCTGGACTTTCGGGCAATAAGTCACCTTCAGTTAATCTGCCCTGCGTCTGCGCTGTTCCACCGTCGATTTCAGTTTGCGTGAGAGGGCGCGTGTTTCGTGGCAGAAGTGAAACACGTCCACTCAGCATTCGTGTCTCCTGGGGCCCCGCTGGCCCGGACTTGTGGGTGGGTCCAGAGTGAAAGGCGAGTGGCCGGGACATAAGGGAGCTCTGGGAAGAGGTAGCGTTGGAGCTAGGTCGGGGAGCGCGGAGCGGGGAGCTGCCAGGTGGGGCGACGGTGGAGAAGGGCAAAGCCACAGGGGCTGGGGGAAGCGGGTCGAAGGGACGCCCCGAGGAGAGAGGAGAAGCACGGGGCGAGGGAGCCCCGGACGCTGTGAGCCGCCCACGGAGGGTGCTCATCCCTTTAGGACTCCGGTCCCCAGCCCGGCTGTGTGCTGCAGACCGCGCTGGAGCAAAGGGGAGTCGAAGCAGGAGGGCCGAGCCCGGCGAGCGGAGGGCACCCGCGAACTTCCTGCGGTGCCAGGAACCCAGGCTCCGGTCCGGTCCGAGAACTGTGGAGCCGGTCCGGCTCATTTTTCTTCAGGATTTCCCTTCAGACCACACGGGTGGATTTGTTGCCAGAGTCGTTGCCATGGAAACCACCGGTGCTCCCAGAAAGGTCTTGAATGAGCAGATAAACGAGGACCAGACACACCCGGATGAGCCCTCCCGGGAGAAGCCGTCCTGGACGCGGAGCCGCCTCCCACCAGGCTCCCTGACGCTGCACAGGAGCTCTGGTCGCCATGGCGACGCCGAGTCCCTGCCTGGCGCATGGCAGGCAGCGCTGAGAGAGGCAGCCAGACCTGACCCGGCAAGGTGCCCCTTCCAGGGTACCAGGAGGTGAAGGAGCAGCAGGCTCTCACTTTGGGACTCCAGAAAGGCCCAAAAGATGCCCGACACCATTAGCCACCACGAGGCCTGGAACCGAGCATTTGAGTTCTAGCATTCACTCTACTCCGCCCAAGATATTGCAGGGAAAAAGAAAAGGGTGGGGAGAAAGAGGGAGGGGCTTTGGGGCCAAGATTACGTGCAAATGGCAGGAGGGTCAGGGCTCAGATATCAGCTATTCTTTTTTTTTTTTTATTTTTTGAGACAGGGTCTCGCTTTGTAGTTCAGGCTGGCCCTGAGCTCACTATGCAGCCCAGGCAAGCCTCAAACCCAGAAATCCTCCTGCCTCTGCCTCCTGAGTGCTGGGATTACAGGCGTGAGCCACCACGCCCAGCACTGTGCTATGGGGTATTGATTGTTGGTGGGCGTGAGTCTCCACGCCCAGCATTGTATGTGGTTACCGGGATGGAACTCAGGACCTTGTGCTTGCGAAGCAGGCGCTGGAACCACTGAGCTAAATCTCCAGCCCAGATATCAGCTATTCTTACTTCATCACATCCAGTCAGTGGTTGGAGTAGTGTGTGTATGTGTGTGTGTGTGCACGTGTGTGTGTTCATTGACATGTACCCAGAGGAGGCATGGAGGGGACAGGGAGCACAGAGGAGAGGAGGGAAAGCGGGTCCCTGCCTGGACAGGAGTGTCAGTCCCCTCTCAGGGGCCAGCCCAGAGTGGCGGGCAGCCAGGGTTACTGGCCGAGGACAGGGCCTCTGGGGGTAGTCAGTGACGGGTTTGGGGGGACTGAGACACAGGTCCTTCCAGTCCAGCCCGCCGCCTGTGCTCAAGGACTCTAGTGCCCCCAGCGTGGGGCTCGGGGCCCCTGCACTTGGCTCTGTGAGTTACTCTGCCTGTGCCTTTTTTTTCCCCCAGTACTGGGTATTGAACTCATCCCTTTTTATCTTTTTGTTTTGAGAAAGAGTCTCACTGCTTTGCCCAGGCTGGGCTCGAAGTTGTGGTCCTCCTGCTTCAGCCTCCAGAGTAGCTGGGATTACAGCGGTGGCTTGGGGTGTGGTACACTTTTCACAAGAGTCTCCGGCCATCCTGAGGATCCATGCCGTGCCAAGGAGGGGCGGTACCATGCCCACTCCACAGATTCTGAGTCTAAGCCACCAGCCAGCCCCTAGGGAGCCTGGGCTCAAAGTCAGATCTACAGATGCCCAAGGCGCATGCTTTCATTGAGGCCCCATGTGCCGTTTAAAATGTCCCTGTGTCCTGTCACAGAGGCTCAGCAGCCCCAGGTGGGCTGTCAGCCCCTCGCAGGCCGAGGCTGAGATGCATCCCCTCGGCTTCCCGTCCTTCCTCTCCCTCAGAGGGCGCCCCCTGAGGACTCAGAAAGCCTCAGCCACTGCCCGTCACCTGTGCAGATCACAAACCAGAGGCTGCAGATGAATTAGGCCCCTGCAGGCACCACCGGCCCCCCTTCAGGACAAGTCCTCGGGCAGGTACTCTTGTCCTCAATTTTCAGATGAGGAAACTGAGGCACACAGCAGCCTGCGCACTGGCTCACAACCCCACAGCTAGGAAGGAGTGAGAAGGAGATTTGGATCTGGGCTCTCCTCACCCCAATGCCCACAACTCCAGGGACCATGACTGTCGTGGCTTATCCCCTGGGTGCAGGCTGCCATCCTGCATTCCCTGCCCCCACCTGTGCCTGGCAGGTGAGCAACACAACGCCCATCTGCACCCCCACCTCTCAGGACCCTCAAGGACCCCAACTCGCCTCTGGACAGCGAGGGCTATGGAGGGGTGCAGTCCACCCTGAGACTCTCCAGAGCCCTGAGCTGCTGGGCACCCCTGCCCGGGCTGTCAGCCCCAGATTCAGGAACAGTGAGCTGTGCCAGGCAGTTCTGGCCCCTGGGAATGTCCTAAATCCAGCGCAGGCGGCTGACGAATGGGCTGGCGCAGCTGCCAGCAGCCAGCACGGTGGGGCGTGAGCTCCCACGCTGTTCCCAGGCTCTGCGGAGGAGGCGGCCGCCCGGGCCGGCACTTCTTCCAAGGCGGGGGAGGGTCTGGCTGGGAACCGGCAAACAGTAAGCTGGTTTGAGACCAGAGGAGATTCCAGGACCCTAGAAGTCGCTGGTGGAGAGGCTTTCGGGACTGTATGTCTGCCACTCTCACCTGAAAGACAAGTCTCAAGGCCACAGCAAACCCCGGGTGCCAGCTCCCCAGCTGCACAGCCGGCTGAGGTAAAGGCTGTGTGAGGCCGCACCCGGCAACCGGTCATCCCAGCCTCCAAGGCTCAGGGGCATCCTGGGATGTCACAAGCAAACCAGGACAGGCCGGTCACTCCAAGGATGGACAGAGACTGTCGGAAACGAGGGTTCCCTGGAGAGCCGTGAAGAGAGGCACTTGAGGAGAAGTCAGAGGTTTGATTCCCCTGACAGCAGAACTTCTGGAGAGACTCATCAGGTCATTAGAAAGCAATTCCTCTTTTACCAAACTGAACTCGAACAATCTGCTGTGCCAGTCTCGGGCCTGGTTCAAGTCCCTGGAATCACACAGGTCATATGGGCCACCTCCCTCCACTCGTGGTACACACCATTTCCTCCTCACTTTGTCCTTGGTCAGCGCGCGCGCGCGCATGCACACACACACACACACACACACACACACACACACACTGCTGCAATTTTTTTTTTTTTTTTTTTGCAGTAGTAGGGACTGAATTTAGGGCCTTCCCCCTGGGTTATATCCCCACCCACCCATTTTCTTTTATTTTTATGTTTTGAGACAGAGTCTCACTATGTTGCCCAGGCTGGGCTCAAACTCACAATCCTCCCACCTCGGCTTCTGGGAGTGCTGGGACTGCGCCATTCTTACCCCCCACCAGCTGACCGCACTGGGTCAGTCAGTGGAGATGCCTTCTCAGGGCCTTATTTTTCTTGCAGGTTTGTTGCTTTGTTTGCTTACAGACTGGTTTGATCCAGAAAGATGTGAGAAGCTCTAAAGAGGTTCGCTCCACAAGGGATGGAAAAGTGGGAGCGAAAGGACAGAAGGGATGTGGGTGGGACAGAGCTGGACCCAGGACTGAGAGGAAAACGCACACACTAAGAAATGTCCTAAACGCTGACCACAGTACATTACACGCTGGACTCCAGGCCAACAGGCAGACCAGGTACAGGGGCGGTGGGGCTCCCTGGACCCAGAGACCACCCTCTACTGCAGTCGCTTTTTCCAGAGGCCTGCAGAGGTGGACCCTTTGGGTCTGGCCACTCCCAGTCCCAAGTTCCCGGATGTTGTGAAGGCGCCATAGCACTACTGACTTTTATAGCAATTCAGAAGAAGGCACTTTCCCCAGACAAGCCAGGGATGGGGTGATCATTCACTTCCATCTAGACACACACTTGTACTGTGACTGATTTAATCACAAGAACATTTGAGAGTGGCCCTAAGCTGTGATAGTCTGAAGTCGTTCTCCTGTGATTGCCTCTCAGGATTGGTACCTTGACAAGGCCACAAGGCAGGCACTATTCTCTGTGGAAAATGTCAGAAGAGAGGCTTCTCTACATTCAGGGGTGGAGGATGGGGTCACAGGCCTGGCATCCTCACACTCACATGGATGTTAGCATGTTTATGAAACAGATGACTCTGAGGAGGGCACATGTAGCCTTGGATCTCCCCACTTACATACTCATGGACCATGCCTCTTTTGGGCTCAGAGCCCTGAGACTATAAGTTATCTGAGAACACTGGTCTGTTCAAGAGGAGAAGGGACCAATGGAATACAAGCCCCAGGTCCTGCCCTTGCCACCTACCTTGTGCTGGGGCCCATGTTAAATTCTGGTTCAATGTCATTAGATTCCCGTAAACCCTCCAAGGTAGTATTATGCTCCCATTTGACAGATGGAGAAACTGAGGCTCAAACATGTGTTTTGTTGAAACAAGGTCTCACTTTTATAGTTCAGGCTGGCCCTAAACTCACTATGTAGCTCAGGCAAGCTTTGAACTCACAGCAATCCTCCTGCTTCTGCCTCCTGAGTTCTGGGACTGCAGGTGTGAGCCATCACACCCAGCATTGCGGTGTGTGGTACCAGGGATCAAACTTGGGACCTTGCGCTTGCAAAGCAGATGCTGGAACCACTGAGCTAAATCCCCGGCCTTCAAACAGGTTTAAGAAAGTAGCTGTGTGCCAGTCACCTGTGTCAGGAACTGTCAAGGATCTGAAAGCATTTGCTTCTACGCAGAAATGACACTCCTAGTTCCCTCTGTCACCCACAGGTAAAGACTCAGCCGTAGGTCCCAGGTAAAAGAGATACGTGGGGACCCAGAATTGGGGGGCTGCAGGTGCACCCAGAAGGCAGATTTGTGCCCCCCAGGTCCTTTGGGTGGTCCCAAAGGTGGGGATGGACTCTGTATGTCCCCCTGGAGGAAGCCAGTCAGGCCTAAAGAGAACAGGGCAGCAAACAGGCCAGCTGGCTGGCAGGTTCCAGCACTGTCCGGATCCCAGAGACAGGAAACTGAGACCCAGAAGAGCCGCACTTCGAGGCAAGTGGGCATACTTGGGCAGCCCCTGGCAGCGCTCCTGTTTTTGGCCGTGGTGGGGATGGAACCCAGGGACTTCACCTGAGCTACAGCTACATCCCTGCCCCCTTTTGATTGTTTACTTTGAGATAAGGTCTCACTAGGGCACTCAGTTACCCGGACGGTGATCCTCCTGCCTCAGCTTCCCAGAGTGTTGGGATTATTGGCCTGTGCCGCCAGGCCTGGCTTTTTCTTTTCTGCTTCTCTTCATTTCTAAAATAAAGCAGAGCTGACATTCCTGCAGTGCCAAAGCCCTTCCCTCCATCAGCTGGCCTCAGGCTTTCTAACCTCAGGAAAGGATCCAAAGGAATTTTCCGCCCGCAGCCAGCACAAGAACTAATCCTGCTGGCAAAGGAGGCCCCTCTCCCGGGCAGGAGTCTGGTCTCCTTCTGTGTGACACTCACGGGCCACCTTCTCGCAGACTAAGTGGCAAACAGAGAGGTCTTTGTCTCCCTTCTCCCAGCCCCCTCGTCTTGTGAAGAACGTGGCCAGTGACGTCTAGGGCAGAGAACCCGCCACACATACCCGGAAGCTGCTGCCTCGCTGACCCCTGAGGACCTCAGCTGTCAACCTCAGGGGTCTCCCCCGACCCCGCCTCCCAGTGACCCTGATGACTGCCTCCCTGCACAACTCACAAGCACAGAAAGCAAAGCTCGGAGAGCTCAAGCAATCTGCCAAAGTCACACAGCTTGAACTTGGAGAAGCCAGGAGCTGAAGCCCAAGCCGTGTTCCGAGTGTGGAGCTGAATGGGGCAGACTATCGAGTCAGATGCCCAAGTGCCAGTGCCAGTCCTGCCATGTAGCACCTGTGGGAGCTCTTTGCGTTTAAATTCCATGCCTCAGTTTCCCTGTCTATAAAATGGAGCCGCAGTAGTGTGTGTTTCATAGAGTTGATAGTTGATATCATAAGAGGAAGAATATAAAACTCATAGAACAATGATGCATGGGCCATAATAAATCAACAAGTTAACTAACATTATTGCTACTGTTGGTATTAAATATGATCACGAGTACTACTGTTATATGAGGTCATATCTGATGTGACTAGGGTACAAGTTTTGTCAGGGAGTGAATTTTAAAAGCTTCTTCCCAGAGCCTCTTTCACACCGAGGTATACATTATCTGACAACAGATCATATATTTCTCATTTATACACTAACCCAGAGATGTACTTCTTGCTCCATGAAACCCAAAGCCAGGTAGGGGAGACAGGCAGGAGCCATCGCAGGAAGCCCAGGGTGTTGGGGGTCACAAGGCACTGTGCCAACTCCAGCTGCTGAGTCAGGAGAGGTAGCGCTTAAAGGAAGAAAAGCCCGGTCCAGAAGCAGCTGCGTGGGCTGACGGTCCTGACAGGGGCAGCCGCATGGGGCCAGACCAGCGTGTTCACACAGTACCGCAGCGGCAGTGTGGCGCCCGAACTGGGCTTCTAAGGCTTTGTGGTGCTGCTGGTGGTGGCAGAGGTGCTGGAGAAGAAACCCAGCGCCTTCACACTGGGCTACAGGCCCAGCCCTTTCTTTCCTTTTTGTTTTGAGAGTCTAACTCTACATCGCCAGACAGGGCTTGAACTGGAAATCGGCCTGGGATGACAACTAGGATTCAAGATATGGATGGCAGAGACTCAGCTGAGGTGATGGAGTTGCACAAGATCTTACGGACCTTGGTGTCCCCCAAAACCCTCAAGGGGGCCCAACTATGGGCCTCGCTGCCCAGCCCCAGGAGGTGAGCAACAGGAAGGCTTGCAGCTCTCTCTCCTGAGTCCACCAGGACACCTGACCCTTCCAGACATCTGGGACACAGCAGGCCCAAAGTACCAGCCTGCCTCGAAAGACCCTCACATGTACCAGGCTATCATGGAACAGTGCCCTCTCCTTCCCTTTTCTTCTTCCCCTTCCCTGCTGGCCAGGGTCCAGGCACTTGCTCTCCTATGGCCTTCCCACGCCCAGCTTCCACACTATGGACAGCAGCCAGCAGCTCTCTGGCCATGCCCACATCCACTAGCCCCACCCACTGCCCACCATCTTCCTTCTTTCTGTAAGGAAGAAAAAGCTTCAGATCCCTGAAGGTCCAGCAAGGTCCTATTTAAAGAAACACAGTCCAATCTTGGAAGCGGCTTGTATGCCTATAAACAGATGAATGGATTTAAAAATGTGGTATTTATACACAATAAAATACTACTCAGCCATAAAGAAGGATAAACTTGAGTCATCTGTAGAAAAATGAATCCACCTGGGGACTATAATGCTTAGTGAACTATATCAGATTCTGAAGACTAAATGTTGCAGGGTTTCTCTTATATGATAAACCCAAAGTGTAAATCATTTGAAGACCAAAATTAAAACAGGTGATAGGAAATGGGGCAATAGACTTTGTGGCAATAGCAAGGATACCTGAGGATGGGGGGACAGGTGGGGGCACGGAAGTAAGGTGAGTAAGATGCCATATGTAGATGCACCAATTCCCCAGATGAATGTGTTTGTTACATATCACAAAGATGTACTCATAAACAAAATAACCAAAACAGCCACTCAGTCTGTCAGCCAAGATCACCAAAGGGCACTGTGGTGGGTGGTACTGGTGCCCAGGACAGAGCCCTTTCTCGAGCTGGGGTGCCCACCCAGCACCAGCTGCCCTCTTCCCTTGAGACCAGCCTCAGCCTGTCCCCCACAAACCATATCCCAGGGCTGCCAGGAGGCCAGTCCCCAGCCAAAGCATGGGTTTGCTGGATTCCCTTTCTCCCTTCGCGCTGTGCTGTGAGTGTGGTGTGTTCTTCCTAAAGCTCAAGCTGAAATTCATTCCTCGTTACAGTCATTAACAGGTAGGATCTGTCATAGGTGGCCTGGGCTCTGTCCTCCTGAGTAGACAAATCCGTAGGTCCAATTCATGGGTAGTACAGGCCCATCTGCAGTGCGTCTGCGGTAGGAGCCTATTCGCAGGGCTTCTTAGCAACTCCCTGTCACTTGCTCTATGCCGCCGGGGACCCTGCCAAGAATGATGGCCATCTCCAGATGCAGCCCCTGGACCTTTGACCAGAACCATGAGCCAAAATAAATCTCTTTTCTTTACAACACACTCAGGATGTGGTGCTGTTTATTAGCAACCAAAAACAGATCAAGATGCTCCCCATCTGCTGAGACCAGAGCAAGGACTGGGGAAGAGCTCACAAATCCAGGGTGTGCCCCAAAACTCAATAATAAAAATAGTGAGATTTCTAAAAATTAAAATTAATGCAAAAATGTATGCTGAGTGAAATCTCAACATTTTCAATAAAATGAGGTCCAACCCTGCCCTGGCATGAGTCACCCTTGCTCACCTCACCCTCATCCAAGTCTGTAGGGAGAGGACAGCATGTCTTCAACATACCAGATTCACCCAAACACTCGCCTCAGGCTCCGCCTCTAGGGGGCGGGGTCTGAGCCGAGTGTCCCAGTCCAAGCCCATGACAGCCTTCTCAGAATGTTCTTTTAATTATTCTTCTCAAGCTCTGAGTGCCCGGCTCTAGGAGGAAAGGTGTCTTTGGGCAAAAAACATCTCTGCTGGCCAGCCACACAGATGGAGGAGGACAGATAGGCTGAAGGCTCACCGAGGTGGCATATTTCCAAACGTAGGCTCTCCCATTCGGGTTGTGGGACCTTCAAAAAGTTTTTCCACCTCTCTGGGCCCTGACAATCCATGAATTCTCTACCCAGTTTCTCCAGCGAGGCAGGAGACCAGCACCAGCCTCAGTCCTTCACTAGAGTTGACCCGAAGGCTTCTCAGGGCCATGGTTTCCTCTTTAAATAGACACAAGGGTATTACTGGTGCTGAATACAAAATGTTGAACCTTTTAAAAAGCATATACCCTCAGGATAACTTTGTGTGTTTTAAAAGTAAACTCATGACCTCAAAATAAGTTTAATGAAATTTTGGTTTCCCTAGAGGAAAGAGAGGTTTTTCAGATCCTGTTTCCTAAAGTATGGGGTGAGGCTGCCCCTGGGCTGTGTGGGTCTTATTCGGTCCCTCATGAGTGGTTTTGTTTTGGTTTGGTTTTGGTTGTATTGTTTCGAGCAACCATGACATGCTGGGAGCAGGGATGGTGGGCTACACACACATACATGTCCTAGACCACTGAGGTGCTTTACTCCAGGGCCTGGACACAGCCAGTTCCCAGAGGGAAGACACTGCTCAGAACCCAGCTGGCACCAGAGGCCTCCAGGACCCCTCTACTGGGAGCAGGCCCGTGCTTATTGTGCCCAGAGAGGCGCCATTCAACCGTGGGAAACCGTAGCCGGCTCAGAGCACTGGATGTGGAAGGGAGGAAAGGAAGGAAGGGCGGCAGTGCACTGAGGAGACAGAACCAGGCCCCAGGCAGCTGGCCTCGGACCTAGGACCACACAGAGATCTGCAACTTAAGTCTGGGGAGACAGCCAGGAGCCTGCAAGCTTTGCAGCCCCCTAAGAAACTCAAGGTCTACAGGTACCCACAGCATTTCCAAGCACTAGAGGAGAAATAAGCTGGGTGCTTCACGCCTGAAAACCCCAGGAGAGGCCTGGATGGGCCCTATCGCTGCTTCCAGAAACTATATCCCTGGCACCTTTTTAAATTTTTCATTCGGAGACACAATCTTGCTAAGTTACTCTGGCTGGAGTTGAATTTGCAATCATCCTGCCTCAGCCTCCTAGACTTTTGGGTTTACAGACAAGTGCCACCATGCCCAGATGCCAATTTCTTTGCTTTAAACAACTCACTATGACAAACAGCAAAAACCAAAACTAGGGTTAGAGGTCTCATTTGACCCTGCTATTCCCCTGCTAGAAATATATTTGAAAGAATTAAAAGAATCATATCGTGAAGACATGTGCTCCCATGTTCATAGCAGCTCAGTTTGTTATAGCTCAATCTTGGAAATAACCTAGATGCCCATCAACTGGAGCCTGGATAAAGAAGACGCAGTTTTTTTTTTTATAAAATGGAGTATTACTCTGCCATAAAAAACCCACAAGTTTGGGGCCGGAGATTTAGCTCATTGGTTCCAGCGCCTGCCTCGCAAGCACAAGGCCCTGAGTTTGATCCTGGTAACCACATACGATGCTGGGCATGGTGATTCATGCCCACCAGCAATCAATACCACATACCACAGTGCTGGGTGTGGTGGCTCACGCCTGTAATCCCAGCACTCGGGAGGCAGAGGCAGGAGGATTGCTGAGTTCAAGGCTTGCCTGGGCTACATAGTGAGCTCAGAGCCAGCCTGAACTACAAAGTGAGACCCTGTCTTAAAAAAAAAACACACACAGGTTTGAGTCATTTCTGTGCAAATGGACACAACTTGAGGACATACTAATAAGTGAAATAAATAGATCACAGATATGTAAATACTATATCTTTTCTCTGGTATGAGAAGCTGTAGATGTAAATGAGTTCTAGAATGTATGACAGATTTTATGAAATAGAAAATATTCAAAGGGAAAGTGGTAGGCGAAAGTAATAAATATGATTTGAAAAGAAAAAGAAAGTGCACACACACACACATAGAATGGGGGGGTATTGGGTGGGGTGGATAGGGATATGGGTAAAAATGAGAATTAACTTGTGTCATATACTGGTACAAATTCCCCAATGTTGAGTGTGATCGTGAGCAGCATATAAAATGTACCAATTAAGAATTCAATTTTTAAAAAAAGAAATAAAGGAAAACTTTCTCTCTCACAACCAGTCCCCCACCACATGGCCCTGAGAGGAAGTATTGTTTTACAAATGAAGACACCAAGGCCATCTTACAGAAAAGTCAAGTTTGAATCCAAGCCCACTCTGCCTTTCCAAACACACCCGAGGGCAGTCACCTCCCACACCAACAAGGCTGGCACTGTGTCCTGTCCTGTACCCACTTCCAGTGCCCAGGCATAGAAGGCAGGGATGCCTGGTACTAGAAACAGTGTTATCCATCCAGCCAAGAGTGACAGGGACCCCCGGCTCCTCATCCAGGACACAGATACATCTGGAGTGACCACTTCTGTCCCCAGGCTCTGTGAGAAAGGCTGGCAGGCAGCAGGCAGTGTAGACATGGGCAGGACAAGGCTGCGACTTTTGTTTCCTCAGCCTCCCAGCCCTGTGCTACTTCTCAGAACTCCCCTGATGTCCAGTTTTATCACATTAAAAAAAAAAAGAAATCATCCCTATTCCAACCACTCGGTGTACAGTAAGTGGGGGGGGGGGGCAAAGAGGGCCCAGCAGAGGCTTGAGGAAGTATAAACTCAGACTTCTCCTGAGGAATTCACTCAGGAGCTTCCTTGCCTTGCAGCCTCTGAGCAGAGGGGGCTTTAGGAAGATCTTGGACCCAAAACCTCCCCTCACCTGAGACCACAGGGCCCGGATGTCCGCCATCTTTAATCCTGTCATCAACAGCTGCGGACACCTCAGTGTGAGGGTGTTGACACCTTTGCTTTCTAGCTGGACACATGGATGGAAACAAGCTTCTGCGGGATGGAGCCTGAGATGAATATGTGGGCCCATGGAAGATGAAGAGGTTAAGATTAAGGCCATAATGGTGTTGGTGCAGGGAGGGTGGAGGCAGAGGGGAGCGGAAGAGGCCAGAGAGAAGTGGAAGCAGACGAGAAGGGAAGGCACCCTTTGGAGAAGAAGACTGATTGGGAGAGTAGGAATAGCAAGGCTGTGTAGCCTTGGGGAGTCAGCCAGCCTCTCTGAGCTCAGCCTCTGGTCCTCTCCTGCACAGGGACGATAGGGCTACTAAGAGGGAGGGGTTGGGGGAAAGTGGGGATTATAGACTCAACCCCATTTCGGAAAGCATTTCCCGAGGTCCTCACGCGCACCTCACCTTGTTCCTAGCTGCAGCACCCAGAGGGCTTAGGCGGGCTCCCTTGACAGGGGACCTACACTGTGCTAGGCCGCTGTGATGTTTTTCTCATGGCTTATCTCATTTTATTCTCAGCAGGTAACTCAAGAAAGTAGGTTCTGTTATCATCACCTTTGATTTATAAGTGAGGAAAACAACTAGGGAGAAACAGAGACAGACCGACAGACAGACAGACACACACACACACACACACACAGGTTGAGCGACAAAGAGAGAGAGAGAGGTCCAAGATCACTCAGCTAGATGTAAAGAGGCCCAGGATTCAAACTCAGGTCTGCCCAACTCCCTACTGCATCATTTTCCCTACAGATGCCGCTGCACAGCAAAGAGTTAGAGGAGCTGGAGGGTAATGCCCTTTTTTTGATTAATAAGGACATCATGATTAGGGAATGGAGTAGCAAATGGATGAATGCATCATGCTTTCTGGGCCTCAGTTTCCCTGGCAGTAAGGCAGACCTGTGTGGCCCACCTCTTCTTACACTTCTCATGAGTGTTCAAAATGCCAGAGGGTACATACCATTTTCTAAACAGCTTGTAGTAATCGGGCTGAGGTGTGACTGGCCCAGAGGACAATCTTGGTGGCAGGAAGTGGGACTGCACGGGGTCCCAGCCTGGACACAGCCGGTAAAAGCTACCTGTCCCTGCCAGGGGTGGAAATGACACAAAAGGCTCCTGGCGGGAGGCTGTACGAGGTGCTGCTGGCTTCCCAGCAAATTCATACTGGAAAATGTGAAATGCCAGAACTAGGGTAGGGCCGAGAATATGACCCGAACAGAGAAAAGCCAGCCCTCCAGGACGGGTCACAGGGAGTGAGCCTGGCCCAGCCAGCTGGTCCTACCACCTTTTCCTGTCCCCAGAGTCCTGTTTCCGATTTCCTCTGAGAGTTCCCATGGAAAGGGAGGAGAGGAGAAAAAAAAAAAACAGTAAAAGAAAGGTCTGTTCAGCCAGCCAGGCCCAGCTTCCCAGGAACAGCAAGGTTGAGGAGTCAAGGTCCCCGCCCAGGCCCTGCCATGGTTTTTGGCCAAAGCAGCAAATGGAAGGGAAGTGCTTGGAGCCAAACTAGGCCACTGGCATTGTCCATAACTGGCTTGCCTTGGCCTTTCATGGCTCAGGATTTCTGGTCCTGTCGGTCATGCTGGCCGTCTCACACAGAGGTCACATTTTACTTCTGAGCTCTTAATTCTGGGCTGTGTGTGCACGAGCCTATCTAAACTCTACAACACTTACAAACAAAATCCTTTCGTGGCTCCCTCTTCACAGTCAAAGAATCCAAGTTTCCGCGAAATTAAGTGACTTTTCCAACATCTCACAGCCAGCAGGTAACAGAAATGGGCTTCAAAAGAGGTCTGTTAGGTGAGCAGGCCGCCTCTTCTGTCCAAGGGGTGCCGTCGCCTTCTCAGGTAAAAGAAGCCCTCTTTCTTCCTGGCCTAAATCCCTGACAGCTGAGGAGGCTCTGTACGAGCTGAGTCTAGAAACGCCTTGGGCAGACGCCACCCTGAACCAGCTCCCTAACTCTGAAGGCAGCCCCGTGGTTCCTGCCGCCTCCACCGCTACATCTGCCTCAGTCCCTGGCTGATGGCAGAGGGAACCCACCGTGCAGTCAAGAAATGAGAACTCTTTTCTCCTCCCTGCTGGTTTATGGGCCCAACAACCCAAAAGACAAAGCCACAAACCCACATGCCCTCTGCTCGCTTGGCGTTTCCAACTCCGTCAGTTTCAGCTCGCCGGGAACCTTCCCCTGTCCGAGTGTTCAACTGGAGCACTGCGCTTGGGAGGGGCAGGATGCGGCGCCAGTAAAACGAAGCGTCTTAGACCACCCGGAAGCTGGTCCACAGCGCACCCAGATCCCCCCCAACCCCCAACCCCCTCCCCACTTCCCGCCCTCCCTGCCAGGCCTTCAAACCTCAGTACACGCTGCTCTCCCCGCCTGAGGTCTCTTATTTCTGGCCAGCCGTCCTGGTGGCTCCAGGCCAACTCACCCTTTGAACTCAGATCAAATATATGCTTCCCTTTTGGAAGCCGCTTCCCCCTGAACGCTGCCTCCTCTGTGCCCTGCAGTGAATTTGCTCCCTGGGCAGCGACCCTCATCAACGAGTAACAAACAGGATAGTCACGAGTGGTGGTGACCTGTGAGCAGTTTGTCCCGAGCACCCGGATGTACACACCAACTTTCAGTCTAGCCGGGACCTTACTTGTCTGCTTGCACACCTGTCTTCCCATCAGACAGGCGGCTTTTGAGGTCAAGCCTTGTTCCTCCCTGTATCTCATGCTCCTGGTACATAGTAGGTGCTCAAAGAATGCTCTGTCCTAACTATTGCACTGACAGACTCTTTCTCTTTCTGAGCCTCAATATGCCCATCTGAGAAATGGGAGTAACAACTGGTTATCTCAGCTGGCCACTGTCGCCCATTGGATTTCCAGATCAAGCCTGGTTGGTAGATTGTCTTTAAATATGGAGTTTAACATCCTCTCTCCCGATACACACATGTCGCTCCTCTCAACAGCTGGACTCTGTCTTCTCCTTGAAGCTGGGGTAGCCAGGTCACCTTCCATCCCCGAAGGAAGCAGCGGAAGTGACCCTGTACTAGTACCAGGTCTAGCTCTCAAGAGACCCAGCAGCTTCTATTTGTGTAGAGTTCTGAGCCTCCAGGTAGTGGAGTCCAGCATTTGGAGAGAAACAGCACTGGCCCTGGCAGGACGCCAGCCCGCCTTCACTGGCCCATCCCTAGGTGAGCCCACGAGTGACACAAAAACTCTGCGGGGACAGCAACAAGGGGTCCCTGCAGAATCGCGAACAGATTGAGTCACTTCAAGCCATGGCATTCGGGCCTCTTTAATGCAGAGATCAGTACGTGGGTGAGAAGTGCAGAATCACGTCCCTGGACGGGATCGCCTCGAGTCCGTGCCAGCTCACGTCAGTGCCGTGCAAGACTCTTCCTGCTGCCGATGGGAGCTCCAGACGGACAGGGAGTTGAGCCAGCCTCGGAGAGAAGTCAGAACCCCTCCAGGAACCCACAGAGACCCTGACGGGACTAAACGAACTGATGATGTGGTCCCTTCTGGGCATTTCAATGGGATGCCAGGGCACAGCCCAACCGTCAGTAGCAGGTCACAGCAGGAAAAGACACTTAGGCAGGAGTGACGGAAACCGAGGCACATCGGTATAAGAACAGGGAAAAGCGGGCTCTCGCAATAATCCACCCTGAGCCACCTCAGATTCCAGAACCTTCCAGGTGGAGCACAACACTGGCTGGACAGAGGTACCCACACCCAGGTTGGCACACAGCCCTGCAACTATGAGCCCCCAGGGGAGTCACGCTCCTGGCATCTCCAGAGCCAGACCAGCCTCGCTACAAACCAGTGGCAAAAACAAGAGGGTTTCCTGTCTGGAAGTCGGGAATTCGTGCCGGGGAGGGAGGTGGCCCTGCAGGGAGGTGGGTTACTGGAAGCATGTGTCTCCCTCCCTGGCTCCTCCCTTTGCTCTCTGTCTTGACCAACCATGATGGGAGCGGTTTCCCTCCACTGGACCCTTTACCATCCCCCTGCCGTGGAGCCGGTCAACCATGGGCCAAATTCTCTAAAAACTACGAGCCAGCTAAAACTCTTCTCCATCAAGTCGTGAGTGTTGGGTGTGTTGTCTCAATGGCAGAAAGTGACTAATACAGTGACCTTCCATGGCAAAAAGATGTTTTGCAGATGTGATTAAGTCAGGCATCTTGAGATGGGGAGATTACATGGAGGGGCCAGTGGGTCCCACATAATCACACAGGTTCTTCTCAATGAAAAAGGGAGAAAGAGGATCAGAGTGGTGCATCCCAAGAAAAGCTCTACCTGGAGCTGGTTTTAGAGATGGGGAGACCACGAACTGAAGAATACAAGCAGCCAACAGAAGCTAAAAAAGGCACCAAGACCGATCTTTGGAGCTTCTGAGAAGCAATTCATTCCTGCCCATGCCTTAATTTTAGCCTAGTAAAATGTGTTTGGGACTTCTGGTATCTTTTTTTAAAATGATAAACAAATAAGTTATATGTTATAAGAAATAAACCTAAGGAAAATAAATCCATGTTGGTTTGCACTTAACTCGTGCAACTGTTGTTATAGCACCAACCAGATACTAATACGCTTACTACCTAAACTCATTGCATTTAACACACAAGAATTCATACATTTTGCAGACTGGCCAAACAGAGAGAATAAGTGTGTTTTAAATGTCCCCACCCTTAACCAACCCCCCCAGATCATTAATTGAGCAAATAGTATAGTCCAAGGAACATTCTGAACAACCCTGAGACAAAGGGGAACCAAAGCTTATGGAGGTCACATGGTTATGTGATGGGTCCAAATTCAGAAGGAGGCTGGTGCCAAACCCCAGGCTGGAACTCAGCTCTGCCTGGCTGCAGGCCAGTGATCACCCCATTACTCCACACCCTATCCCTTTGGGCCCGCCTGTCTCTCATCACTGACTCCCGGGGAGAAGCCAAGTGTGCTAGCTGTCTCTTGTACCCGTCTCCTCAACCCCCACCTCCTTGCACAAGAGTCACCCCGAGCAGGAGCCCAGGGCTGGGATCATGGAGCCCAAGTCATGCCTCTCAGAAAGCAGAACCGATTCCTCTCCTGCCCGAATGGTGGCTGACTCCCTGCTGACTCAGCCATGGTACTTCAAGCACGGCCAGGGTGTGTACAGGGGAGGCAACAGGCCCAGGAAACCCCAGCTGCCACAGCCCACACAGGGAGCTGACACAAAGCCAAGAGACTGGCCCAAAGTACCTTCTCCAGCCCAGGCACCAGCTGTCCATGTTAACTTTACCATGCAAAGGCAAATTTCAAAGCACGCTTTCCTGGGAATTGTATAGAAATGGCGCAGGTGCCAGATTCAGTGCTTTGCACATGGTTAGTAATTTAACCCCAGCCAAACTTCAGGTGAAGCCAGGGGAGAAGGGCAGGAAGTCAGGTGGGGGCAGATTTCAGAAGAATCCAGCTCTGCAGTCTGTGAGCGTCACCATGCTACGCTGCCAACCACTGAGTCCAGTCCTCAGTGTCTCTTTCTTCGGTAGCACAGTGTAAAATTCTTCCCTAGGTCCCATCCAGCTGCGCAAGAAATTCTACCCTCACTCAAACACATTTGTGTCTGTTGCCACAAGAAAATTTCAGAGATTTCAAAGAGGACTCAATTGACCGGTTCCCCGACATTGCCTGAAACCAAGACGCTCTGGGTCCAGCAGTAGGACAGAGTGGGTGCCCAAAACAGGTTCTTTTCTTTACCCCAGGCCCAGCCTGGCAGTGGGCAAAGAAAGAACACTGAACTGGGAAATAAAACCCGAAATCTTAATCCCCCCAAGAGACCTAGAAATGTCACTCAACCAATAATCAGGGGCTCACTTTCCTCCTCTCTAAAACAGGACCCAACATAACTACCCCCCATGTACTCGCTGAAGGTCCACAGAGGCGATCATCCTGCCTCTTCCCATCATTTTTGCCCTGTGGAATGCCGCACACATACTAGGCGCTAATAAGTTGTTTGCTGAGTGAATGAACAAAAGCATAGGAGGTCTTTGAAAGCCCCAAGGACAGGAAGTGGGCCTGACGCAACTCCGCTTTTCATGTGGCTGCCACTTTCTATCTGCCGTGGGTTTGCTCACCCAGGAAACTTTCCCAAGTTTCCACTCTGTACCCAGCTCAGCCACTGCCTTAGGCCACGCAAGAAGCCAAGACTCATATAACATCCCTTCTCTTTTTCATGACCAGTGACAGGGGCACTTGCTCCCTCTGGGCTTTCCCAAGACAGGACCACCGCCCAGCTGCCTTGTCATCTGCAGCCTCGGCCACTGTGGGGCACGGGCACGGCTGGAGCCTCCACTTCCCTTATTATGCCCAGCTCTGGGGAAGTCCAGCCTGAGGAAATACCTGCCCTACTCACACACACATGCGCGCGCACAGGCCCACACGTGCGCGCGCACACACAATCATGAGCATTACACTGGGCTTGGGACCCTAGAACAGGAGGGTTTTCTGAACTCACGTTATAGCTCTTTCACTTCTGAGTCACATGACCATGAGCAAGTCCCCTCACTTCTCTCCAAGAACGTGGATACTGCGATAGCTGGCAAGGAGCCAGCCGCACCAAGCACTCCAAACCCCGGCCTCCTTCCCACAAAATCGGTCATAAGAGCAATTCTCCCTTGTGCAGGCAGGGTCCTCTGTCTTCTCAGCCAGGGCGGTCGTGGTCCAAATGCGGTGTCTCATCTGCCATCAGACAACCATGATATCCACGGAGAAGGCTGAGTCACGGACTTAGCACACAAAGGAGGACCACCTTCCATGCAGAAATACCTACCTACACACTATTGTCTGAGCCAGGAGGACCCCTTGAACTTGGTAGGTTGTGGTAGGTTTTGTTCTGGGCAACAGAACAAAGCCCTATCTCAAAAGAAGAAAAGAGACAAAAAGAAAGAAAAGAGCTGCTGTGTAATAAACGTCTGTCATGTGTGAGCCATTGGACAGGCATGGGCCTATTTGTTTAGCAACTCACCCTAACTAATGCAGTCTCCAACCTCCTCTAGATGATAGGACCATGGCCAGATCATATGAGCCCAACAAAGGCCTAGAAAGCTGATCTCCTAACTCCTTGGAGTACATTTGCCATTTCCAGCCTGGTCCACAGAGCTCTAAAGATTCCTAGAGGCCCTTCAATAATCACAGCAAGGCATCAGGAGCTGCAGCCTGCAGCTCCTGCTTCTTTTCACTAGGCATATTACTGTTGTCTATTTCAAATTGTCCTCTGCCATCTACTTTACGTGACGGCAGATTATGTAGCTTACAATAGTTTTTAAGCCCCCACCAGGGAGGAATTGCTACCATGGCCCAACTTTCCACGGTCAAAGTCAAATAAGACAAAGTTTCACTTCTTCTCCACCAAGCTTCCCAGCCTCAACTGCTGACACAGACCATGTGGCTTCGCAGAAGTGTGTGGATATTTGCTTAGAAAAGAAAAATAAACCTCAGCGCACAGGAAAGGACTCAGAAACCTGAACAAAGAATAAAAAAAGAAAAGATTTTCGAATTCTAGGTTGGTGGTTCTCCAGTTCTGGGGTACATCAGCTTTCCCAGGGAGCGGACTCAACATGCAGACGCTAAGCTTCACTCTGAGAGATACTGATTCCTAGATCCATCGCTCTGAAAGAAACACTTGTGATTATTCTGACCCAGGTGTTCTAGACTTGCACTTGGAGAAGTTTGCTCCGTTTCATAGCTCGCAGCAGGCAGCAGCAGCTACACCCGTGTGGTAGCGACCCGAGAGAGAGGCGGGCTTTTGTTTCCTACACACTGGTAGGGATCTGGGCACCAAGAATCAATGGTAAAGAAATTCACAGTAATTTATATTTGGTTCAGGTGGATTCACAAGTCTAGAAATGTGGTAGAAATGACCGTGAGAAGCCAGGCTTCTCAAGGTCTGTAATTCCAGCACTCCGGAAGGCTGAGACAGGAGGACTACAAGTTTGAGGCCCATACAGGGCAACTTAGCAATTTATCAAGACTCTGTCTCAAAATAAAATTTTTTAAAAAGAGGTAGGAATGTAGCTCAGTACCACAAAAAGAATAAGAACAAGACACGGGACCCTAAGAATAAAAACAAAGGGCTGGAGATATGGCTCAGTGGTTCCTGTGCTTGCTGAGCAAGCACAGGGTCCCTGGTTCGATCCCTCGTAACCACATACAACAATACCAAGTGTGGTGACTCACACCCACCAGCAATCAGGAGGGTCGAACCAGACAGGGATTTTATCAATGGCTCACACATGACAGATATTTAGTATTCTGGGAGGCTGAGGCAGGAAAATCACAAATTGAAGCCCAGACTGGGCAACTTGGGGACTTCAAGAGACCCTGTCTCAGAATAAAAGAGTAAAACATGGCTAGGCATGTAAGTTGATGCAAAGGTCAAAGGTCCCGGGTTCAATTCTCAGTACTTCAGTTAACTCAGCAAGTAACACTTTTGGGAGAATCCAGAGCACCCTGAGATAACTCTTCCTCATGAACCTCCCAAGTGCCTGACTCATTACCATTTGAGTGGGGCAAGTTTGAGTTAAACTTTCTTTTCTAAGGAAATGCTGGGCCACCCCTGCCTGCCCCAGAAGCCTGGATAGGCCAGGGACAGCACCTCATCTGCAGAGATGTGGAGAAGAGACCATCCTTAGGACCAGCTAGAGGGGCATGCGAGACAGCACGAACCACAGAGATGGCAAGTTTGGGGAAGCAGGGGCTGCGAAAAGGGAAGTGGGGCTTCTAGGGTACACACAGGGTTTCCTTCGCTACTTCCTTACTGTGTAACCTCAGACGCGAGATCTGGCTTATAAGTAATACCCACTCGATCATTGTGATGTGCTATTTATTTGTAACTTGTCTAAAAGCTCATTTTTATGGCTTCTCCATTTAAAATATACCACTACAAAGGCAAAGAGGATGACTGGAATATTTTCAATAGAGTCCTGGGAAAGGGTTCCTATCCTTCATATGCAAAGAACTCCTAGATATCAAGAAGAAAATGATAAACATGAAGGGGGTGAGTGGGAACAGATTGAAATAGGATAAACATAGAAGAAAAGGAGGGCCAGGGATTTAGCTCAAGAAGTACCGCGCCTACTTTGGAAGCACAAGGGCCGGAGTTTGATACCTGGTACTGAAAAAAAAAAAACATAGAAGAAAAGTGGAATGGTGAACTGATTGCAGGTGATGAATGTTAATAAAAACATGCAAATCAAAGCATCCAAATAATCAGCATGGCCCCAGGAGAGGCTGATTAAGGCAATAATGTGGGTAAGTCAAAGAACATCACACTCCGATAGAGCGCCACGGCGAATGTCAGCTGTCACAACCTGCCAAGTGACAGAATGTCTTACAAGTAGCCAATCATTTTACCTCTAGAAAAGGACCCCCACACAAAGATGGACATCCTAGATACAGAGTTATTGCAGTCCTGTGTATAATAATAGGAAGGGAAATAGGAGCAAACACAAGAGGAAAGACTTAAATAAACTCCAAAGCATCGTTTCTATGCAGCCACTAAGGTGCCTATGGGAAGAATACTGATGGTACAGCAGGAGGTTCACGGTCTGTGGCCAAGGACGAGGTAGGTTTGAGAGCTGATGCTAGAAAACTGTGTGAATGTTGTACCCGCATTTATAAACTTACAGATGTCTCTGCTGTTTGTTTTTTTTTTTAACCAGTAACATACATAACTTCTGAAATCCAAAACTAGCAAAAAACTTTCCTTTTGGCAAATACCAAGTTATAAGTGGAGCAGAACTCCACTCCCCCAAAACGCTCCCCTTTCCTGCCCCTCGGGAGCTGTCCGAGCCACGATACCTTCTCCTCCTTGCCGGTCTCCCTCTTGTCTTCCGAGGGCTCCTGTGGCCTCAGGCCACTCCACGCTGCTCGTTTGGGAGACTCACGTCCCACACTTCCTCCGGAGACGGCTTTTGCTCCAAAGCATCAGTACTTTCAGTCTGCGGAGGATGCCCTGGGACCCCCAGAGCCCAGCCCCGGCAGGGCCTTCCTGTCACCCTCACCGGGAGGCTTCCGCTCCCTGTCAGGACTGCATGGGCCAGGGACCGGGCTCAGCCAGAGAAACAGCTGGAGGGAGGGGAGAGGGAGGAGCAGGAAACGGGGCTGCCCGTGAAGGCGGGGGCGCCAGCTGCGGGGAGTGGGGGCCACCAGAAGAGGCCGGTCTGCCCGCCAGCGCCAGTGGGGGACTGGGCTGTGGGTGGCGGTGGCCGCCAGCTGAGGACGGCCCGCCCCTCCGGCTGCCTAGCGCGTGTAGGGAGCTGTGCCCACTGTCTGGGTGCAAACCAGGAACACATGTAGCCTGGGCTGCTTGGGAGGTGTGGGGATCCCTTGTAGGGGCAGGAGCCCCAGACTCCCCAACCAACCGGGAAGCGGCCGGGCCGTCTCCCCACCACCCCCAGCCCAGGCCTGAGTGTCACTCGCTGTCCCTGGGTGCTGTTCCTCAGTGGCCTCCAGCTCCCTCTCCCCACTCGGGGCCACACCCTCCCCCGCAGTAGCTTCTCCTGACCCTTGGGGGCTGCCCTGGGCCCCTTCTGGCCGTAGTCTCACCCCAGCACCACACAACGGCACCACTTGGTCCTGGACCCTGAGGGCCCCTCCCTGGGGTGGGGGCTCCTTGGGGCGTGTCTGGCCTCTGCCCTGTCCCCGCTCCACAGCGAGAATCTGCACCGAGTCCCGTATCTGCTGTCCCATCCGCGGGGTACTCAAGCAGCTGAGCGCCCCACAGTGCTAGGCCCTGGGGATCTACCCTTCACCACAGCCCTGGCAAGGAGCTAATACTGTTACCCCATTCTCCCAATAAGGAAAGGGAGGCACGGAAAAGTTAAGTCCTTTGTTTCAATCACAAGGCTATTAGATGGCAGAGCTGGGATTCTATCTAGCCTGGCCCTTATCCCTCAGAGCAAAGAAATAACAGCAGTGACCTCAGGGTGCTTCTGTGGAGAGCCCCACGAGCCACCCCCAATGTTGGAGGCATCACTAGCCCATTTTACAGACCAGGGTGCTGAGGCAACAGGCTCCCGTGCCTATGGTGTCCAGCTCAGTCTCCCAGTCATGACTGGATC
>PVIC010026328.1:0-24615 GCA_004025085.1 Thryonomys swinderianus | reverse complement strand
AAAATCTGCTTCTCTGGAAGACATTCATTATTTTCTATCTGGAACATAGACACATCTAGTAAAATGAACTTTTTCAATAGTACAAAATTTTCTCCCTATTACCAAATTATGCCTGTCATCATTTATTTTTTTATTTTTGAGACAGGGCCTTGCTTTGCAGTTCAGACTGGCTCTGAGCTCACTCTGTAGCCCAGGCAAGCCTTGAACTAAGCAATCCTCCTGCCTCTGCCTCCTGAGTGCTGGGATTATAGGCATGAGTCACCACGCCCGGCTGTCATCATTTATTTTTAAAATGTTTAAATACCTTTGTATTTTGTCATATAGTATCTTAAATATATACTGACTCTCTGCATGAGCTCTACCCAGTAAGATCTGTTAACATAAATTTATAAATTAAAATTACAGAGTTAAATCCCTGAAACCTGCTATTTATTGATAGATTTGTCTATGCAAAACACCATGAATCCATGAAGTGAAGAAGATAGAAAGTTCTTTTGATAGTATTTCTACTGTCTTTGAAAAGAATGTATGTTAAGGAGAATACAGACAACAGTTACATGTAGCCAATGTGATTGATTGATTCATAGTACAAATGTTAGGCTTGAGGGCACTAGGATTAAGGGTGTGAATGCTGCCCACCCTGCCCTATACCAGAGTGTAGATAAGATAAAAGAGGCAGGGAGACATTATTTTTTTTTTTTCTTTTTGAGACAGGGTCTTGCTTTGCAGTTCAGGCTGGCCCTGAGCTCACTATGGAGCCCAGGCAAGCCGCCGCGAACTCAGCAGTCCTCTTGTCTCTGCCTCCCGAGTGCTGGGATTACAGGTGTGAGCCACCACGCCCGGCATTGTGGTATCTGGTGTTGATTGTTGGTGGGCATGAGTCTCCACGCCCAGCATTATATGTGGTTACTGGGGATCGAACTCAGGACCTTACGCTTGCGAGGCAGGCGCCGGAACCACTGAGCTAACCCTCTGGCCCAGAGAGACATTATTAAGGTCTCTTAGTGCTTTTGCTGTCTTCTACTATTGTGAACTATGGCCCATCTGCCATCCTACCTTCTGCCATCCTACCTGCCAGCTGATTATGGACAGAGACCTCTATGAGCTGGAAGCCAAACAAACCCTTCCCTCTTTAATTTTGAGTGTTGGGTATTTCGGGTTAATAATAAGAGAAAGTACCTGAGACAACTACTGAGTTGGGTTGGATTCAGTAATGTTAGAGGAAAGGTGGAGACATGAAAGTCAGGGACATCAGTGGCCAAAAGAGGATAACTGGGTAATGCAAAAGCATGAAAATTGAGGCAAAGGACCAACAGGTGATGGCACGATGCCAACTCTCTGATGGCTATACTCATGGGAAAGAAATAGCTACTACTGAATCACCCACTTGGAAATCTTAGCTCCTACCATAGTTATAGATTCACTCTGGGACATACAAAGATGCCAAAGACATGGTCTCTATCATCAAGAACGCTACCGTAGATACTTACCTGGCAGGGGAGATACCATGATCACGAAGAACTCTACCGTAGAGTATCCATGATGGGCGACTCACGAAAAGAACTATGTGAGAAGACCTAGCCAAATGCTACAGAGCACCATGGGAAAATGAAGAACAATAAGAACAGAAAAGTCTCATAACTTCTTGAGAAGAATCCATGGCTGGTTTTGCCTGAAGAGCACAATTCTAGCCACTGTTCTATCAGAAATTCCAGTTGCATCTGGGTGGTGCCAGCTGCCTCTGCCACTGAAGGTAAAATCATTGCCATTATTCCCTTATCCACACTCACTTCCACTCTGAGTCTTGATACTGTGGCCTTACCAGAGAAGGAGCCTAAGATTCTGCATACCAGGACCGCAAATCTCTTGCTTTGTCACTTACTAAATAAATAGCCATGTTCCACATTTTCTAACCTCCCAGAACTTCAGTGTTACTCTTCATAAAATGAGAACAAAGGCAGCACACACTTCACAGAGCTATTGTGGGGATTGAGTGAAATAATGCACATGAGTAAGTTTTGTAAACTTTAAAGAGCTGAAAAAACACTTACCATTTTAATGGTGTCCCCCAGTTTGAGCGTCCCGTGGGGTTTCAACTGTGTGTCAGAGTGTGTGGTGAACTGGTAAGTGGGGATTCTAAGAGTCACACCATGGGAGGGTGGGGAAGTGCTTTTGCCCACGTGCTAGAAAAACAAAAACAAATAAAATAGGATCCTAACTATCTATATTCTATGAATAAGCACAAAGAACTAAAGCAGCTTAAGGAGACATTACCACTGCCAAATTAGGGCCTGATAACAAACCAAGATGCCTGGGGGGTGAGTGGGGTGCTGCCCCCGGCACAGGAGAATTCCGGAGTAAAGGGGCCACTTACTCATCTGGAGAGTTTCCTCATGTTTTGGTGCAGACAGAGATCACAGAAGGCACCTGCTGTCCCTTGCTTTCAAGATGTCAGGGAACCTAGAGCACTGCCTGGAAGGGGGAAGAGAGGGATGATAAGAGGAATATTTGTGAGTGGCCGTACTGCATTTCTGTGCATGAAATCTTAGAGACAAGTAATAATAGATCATTGTTCCGAATGTGACCCCAGCAGAGATTCTCCAGGTGGGAAACCCCTGAAGGAACACGAGTCATGTTGTTCTAAGTCAGGATGAGTGTGAGACATCTGTGAGTTCATTTAGGATCAGCTGCTGTTTCTAGTCATTTCAACCATTTCATTTTTTCACAGAATCAGAGAAGATGTGGTTCCTAGCAAGGCTGCTACTCAAATAGCCCCTGCTTGAGACCACCCGGAAAGTGAGGCAAGGTACTGAAAGGTACCTGACGTGCCCTCGGCAAATGCTGCTCATGGAGCCCAAAAAACAGTTCTCGTGGGCCCCATCTTGGGGGTTGTCCAAGTTTGGAAGAAAAGGGGAAGGCAAAGGGAAAACGAATGAGATCGTGGTGTGAATGCTGCACGGCGAGGCAGGAGAAAAACCACAATGGCGCACGACTAAGAGCATGCCAAGTCGTCCTCTGCGGTGGAGCTGGGGCACAGGTGCGCCAGGGACAACAGAGTGCCTCTCTCCTCTCAACAGGGGACAGACGGTCTGGCCTAGGCTGAGAGCGCTCGATGTTCTTCCCTTTTCCTGCAGCCACCACCATGACGTCAAAAACTCTGGCCTGTGGTTCACATGTTCCCGACATTACGCACCCCACGCAGGCCCCTGTATCCACTCAACAAAGAGGGAGTAAGTAATTCATCCGAGGTCTGCTGAGACAGTTCTCTGGCGCCGCTCTGCTCCCTGAGGTGGGAAGGTTGCTCCTGCCAGACAAGGCGGAGCCCGGCAGACAACAGATGTCTTCCTAGCGATTTGGAACTTCTGCACAGTGTCAGCGTGCTGGCCACTCTGACTGGTCCAGTGATGCCCTGGGCACCTGCAGAAAGCCTCAGCTCTGCTTCATCCAGCAAATCCTGCCTCTTACTGCATCTGATGCCCATCTCCCCGGTCCATACCAGGTGCCAGCCATGGTTCCCAGGGATAGAGAACTGGCCATTGCCTGCCAAGAAGAGTGCAGTCTTATGGCTGGTGGGGTAGGAGGGCAGTGGACCCGTGGGCCCCAAATTGGACAGTGAGTGCTGCTGGTATACAGAGTGATTTTTCCTAGATGTGGTATTACTTCCACACTTTTTAAAAGTTAAGTAGCTTACCAGGAAGGACAGGAAGAGAAGAGGAATAGCTCAGTTTGTTTGGCTGAGTGTGTCCCAGGAAGCACCTGAAAGGAATTTCAGGAGGAGAGAGACCCACAGGGGGGCGAAATGCTAGAAACATGACAGTGTTTGGTAGACAAGAGTCTCCCAAAGGCAGACTCTGAGTAGACACTGTGAAGTATAGTGCAGGAATTGTCAAGCAATAAGAGTAGAAAGATAAATCAGAACTGAAAAGGCCTTGAAATTTTTAAAAATATCTGCATCAGTTATGGTTTATATCTAAATGGCCCCAAACCCCAGGTCCTCGCAGGTGGTGCTTTCGAAAGGTTGAGTGGATTATGAGGATTTCTTGCCAACTTGCTGTCAGAAGAGCGGGTCATTGAGGGTGTGGCCTGGGCCTCTCTTCCCTGTTCCTCCCTTGAGCTCTCTCTCTCTCTCTCTCCTCTCTCTCTCTCTCTCTCTCTCTCTCTCTCTCTCTCTCTCTCGCTCTCGCTCTCGCTCTCTCTCTGCCTGCCATTTGATGAACAAGGCTTCTGCCCTGCTGCCCTGCCTTGGAACCAGCTGACTAAGCTCTTCAACCTCTATAATTTCTATGGTAATGATATGCTAATTATGGTTAGGACAGTTGAGAGATTGGTAACTTTCAGTTTTACTTTCTGTATCTCAATTTTTTCCCCACCAAACAGAAAGAAAAAAAAGAAAGAAAGATTCTGAGGAGCTAGGTGGGCCTGAATACCACTTAGAAAGTGTCCCCTTAAAGCAGGCTTTGAGGAGCCCCTTAAAATTCTAGTCAGAAAGCTAAGGTAGGCATGTGGGAGCCGCCAGCAGCTGCTCAGGAGACTCGCGACCTTTGCGCATCTCCTGGCGCGTGGTCCTTGTCCACTTGGTAGCATCAGACTTCCCGGTACATTAGCAGGAAGCTGTCTGTACCAAGCACAGATAGAGGTTCAGCCAGTGTGCGGACACCTCCCCGCCCATTCAGAACCCCTAGAACTTGACAGCGGGCACAAAACAACCTGGCTCTGCCCCAAGCACGAACACAAGGGAGAAAAGGACAGGTGGCGAAGCTCTCACAAAAGGTGGGGGAAAAGGCACTTGTTCCCCCTACAGTGCAGGAGCTTTTATTACTAGAAAATAAAATCCTGTTGAGCAAATGCCAGGGAAACGATTAAGGGCTCAGTGTTGATCAGGAGGGTTGGCTGGGCCCTGCTGCGCGGGGACTGACCAGTGTCAGCCGCGCTCTCTATACCCATCACGTTTGGGGTGTGTGGCCCAAGCCGAGCTAGGCCTCTTCCCGCCAGTTCTGCAGATTACAGTGAAGCTGGGGCCTCTTGGTCTCAGTCAGAAGAACTGTGTGGAAAGAAGGATAAAAGGTTCTTGCCCGCCGACCAGCTACTGCCTCTGAGGGAAAGGAGACACTCAGCCAGGACGGTGCCAGAGCCACGGAGACATTTCTTTCGGGTGGTTCTCAGGCTCCTCAGCCTGACTGGGGCAGTGCACGAGCCACGGGAGGAGGGGCTGGCTGGGGAGCGCTGGGCCTGGGCTGGAGCCCTGTTCTACTGCCCACAGGCCTTTAACAAGACTTGCACTTGTCTAAGTGCTAGGCTTCATCTGCTAAGCGGAGATGACAATGTATACGGTCGATACTTTGAGAAGTTCTCAGCAATAAATTATGGGGATAAAGTGACAGAGTATATTGAAAGTACCAATAATGTAGACACATAGTAGCTGGTAGCTTCTTCTTTTCTCTTTTTACCTCTAGACAGACCAAACAAAACTAGGGTAATGAAAAAGACAAGATTAGAAATTGGCAAACTATTGTCTCTCTCTCTCTCTCTTTCTCTCTCTCTGCTTCCACCAATGAAAATAGAAGTCATGGATTAAATAATCTCTAAGGGCTGTAAATCTAACTTTCAATATTAGTTGTAGTCGTAACCACTGAGCAGTTACTGTGTGCCAGGCATGTGGCTTAGCCAGGCATGTGCGTTCTTACAAGTACCAATATCCCCATTCTATAAGAAAACGAGGTCTTACCAGGGACTCACAACTGTATTCCAGAAGACAGAGCTAGTAAGGGCAGGTTGGGAGGTATCTGAACTGTCTTAATTTTTTAAAACTAATTAATGTAGCCCCAGGGCTCCAACTCATTTTATTAAACAAGCAATAAAATCAAATTACTCTGTAAGTCCTAGGTCAGGTTTAAACAGCTCCAAATTCTTGAAACTGTCACTGGCATTTCAAGCCTGAGGAATACCAGGGAGTGTGAAATGAGCCGCACAGAAGAGAGAATCTCTTAGTGTCAAGAGGAAGAAAGGAGGCAGCACAAATGGTCACTCCCACGGCTTTCCATTGCAGCAGAGACGCCAGTGCCCAGGGAGCACAGAGAGCTGCAGACAGGCTCCTGCCAGCCAACTAAGCAGCCAGCAGCACCTAGGGAATTTGCACAAGCAATACTAGAAGATGTTTCTCGGCACCAAGCAGGAGTTCAAACAGACATGTGGGCCATTTGGACCAAACTATCGTGGAGAAAGTGGGGAAAAGGGAGAGCTGTGACTCAGCAGCCAATGTTGCCCTTGGGGAAACAAGTTCTAAGACTGATTAGCAGTAAGGAGACTTGGGAAGAAATAGCAAAACCCAGCATTCAGGGCCACCAAGACCAGGGCTGGGGAAGTGGACAGTTCCTAAGCCTTGTTATCAGTTGTCTATTTGTCTATGGCATAGGGGTTTAAAATAACAAAGACGTATTGTTTCTTATAATCTGTCAGTTGGGTAAGCTCCTGTGGGCAGTTCTTTGGCATCCTGTGAGGCCAGCTAGGTTCATGCATGTGGCTCCATTCAGCTAGTAACTCAGCTGAGGCCAAACATGAAGAGGGCTTTGCTCATACACCTAGCCCTTGACGCCAACTGTCATCTTGGCCAGATCTGTTCTCTGCCTCCTGGCCTCTCATCTTCCAGGACCTCTCTCTTTATGGTCTCTCTCTCACAAAGCCTGGACACACTGACACAGCAAGTGGCTTTCAAGAGGACAGAAATCAGAATCCGGCAACAGAGAAAGAAACAACTATATTTCTTTATAGTAACAATAAACAATTTGAAACCAGAGTTTAAAAAAATAGTATCAGTGATAGTTCCAAAGCACTGAACATTTAGATATCAATTAAAAACTACAAAACACTGCCAGGCGTGTGGCTATAATATAATCCCAGTACTCGGGAAGTAGAGGCAGGAGGATTGTTGAGTTCGAGGCTTGCCTGGGCTACATAGTGAGCCCAGGGCCAGCCTGAACTACCAAGCGAGACCCTGTATCAAAAAAAAAACAAACTACAGAACACTGATGAAAGAAATTTTAAGAGTTAAGTGAGAGGATATGCCATAGAATATTGATGAAAGAAATGTAAGTGTTAAATAAGTAGAAGGCATGCAAATTTGTGCAGACCATTGTACAACCTGGAAGACAATATTATAATCTGCCAGCTCCCCTCAAGTTGATCTGTAGGTTTATGGAACTCTAAATATTATCCCAATCAAGACAGCAAGTTTTATAGAAATTTATAAGTTGCTTCTTTAAAAAGGCAAAATAAAATATCCAAGCCAACTTTGAAAAGGAACAGTTTGAAAGGGGTAAATAAACCCTGGTATGTGCGTACAAAAATTGAGTATGATCAATGAAGATGAACAAAAGATTGAAGTTCACAACTCCAATGAGCTGCCAAAATTATGCTAAATGAAAGTGAGACTTCATTTTATATACATTATGTTTCCATTGATAAGTCATTCTGGACCAAGCAAAACTATAGGGATTTTTACTGTAATTATGACAATGTAGCACTGGGCATAGGATAAATAAATGGATCAATGGAACAGGATAAAGAGGTCAAAACCAAACCTGCACACATATGGTTAAATGATTTCATTGACAATGGTGCAAAGACAATTAAATAGAAAAAGGGTAGACTTTTTGGAAATGGTGGTGCAAGAATTTGACAGGCATCAACAAAACTACAAATTTGACCTATAACCCCCACCTTATACAAAACACAATAAAATAGATTATGGGCCTAAATGTAAATTGAAAAAAATTTTAAACTTCAGAAGTAAATGCAGGAGAGAATTAATGATCTTAGATTAGGCAAAAACTTTTTAGTAGGTTAACAAAAGCACAATATATTGAAGAAAAATATTAAATTAATTTGGATTTAATTTTGTGCTCTATTAAGACATTATTATATCATTCTGGAAAAAACAAAAATGTAGCAACATAAAATAGATCAGTAATTTCCGGTAATTAAAAGTTGGCTGAAGGTTTGATAACAAAAAAGTAACATAAGGGAATTTGAAGGAATTATTTATATTCTGATTATTCTATATATAATGTGTCAGAATCTTAGGATTTTACAATAAAACATAAATTCTATTGTATCCAAATTTAATGATAAACAACAAATAAAATTCAGCCAAGGAAAGAAAGAAAAAAGGAGGGTACAAGACAGTAAATATGACTTCAGACTCACCTGGGAAAAGATAGCAAGTATTATTCTATATAGTAAATAAATGTTTAAATATTCAGCCTCCATATTAATTTTTTTAAATATATGTATGTAAACTTTTAGTAGAGCCCAGTATTGGCAAAGGTACAATAAAGTAGACACAAACAGTTGTAGTGAGTGGGCACGTGAATGGGCACAGCAGTTTTGAAAAATAATATGACGATGCATATCAGGCTTTAAATGTTCTCATCTGCTGTAAGAATAAAGCCACTTGGAGGAGACAATGCTCAGATTCTGAGGAGCATCATTACCTTCCTGCATTGAAATACTGTCTCCTGGTCACAGGCACAGACATGCAGTGGGTCCTAAACAATGTCGCCACTTTTCCAAGGGACACTGACTTCCACAAAACAGCTGCCTGCAGTCAGGAGCCTGATAAAAAAAGAAGGTATCTGTGCCCTCGGCCTTAGGATGCACTGAACAGTGTCTGCCATCGCTGGGAAGGACTAAAGCTATAGTAATGCTTCTAATGTGTGACATGCCTCTCCGTGCCCTTGGGGACAGCAGGGATCCTCACCCAGACTGACCACCCCCTGAAAGGCAAACCCAAGAGACCAGATTGGGGGGAATCGGAGGCAAGACCCTCAGCGCAACAGGCACAGCACACTTCCGGAAAGCCAGGGAATTGGGGCGTAGTTGCCTCCCGGCCTGAGCCAGGCCCCAAAGGCAGACTCAGACAAAAGCTGACTTCTTAGGAGGCCAACAAGCTCAGGAAGATAGCTCAGCTTGGCTCAGCACTCAGGACAGAAAAGAAACATCCTGGTCTGCATCCAGAAAGAGAAGGGATGTGGACAAGAAATGTCAGACACTTGCTGTTGAATCACCAATGAGACATGAACACTAAGATGGAGAAAGACCTGTTGTGAGATTCAAAGTCTAAGCCTGTCTCCAGACCCCACTACTAATTCCCATCCCCCAACAATAGCTATTCTTTTTGATCTCGGTTAATGTTCCGTTTCTCTTTAGTTGTGTTATTATCCAGATGGTGCAACTCCTCTTTTCAACCTGCCGTTAATACAACTGTCTCTATCCTAGCTATGGCGCCCCAGACACACGCTCAGCCCTGACACCTGAGGTCACTCTGCTACCCCAAGTACCTCCAGCCAGCCCCATCCTAACTGCTACCTATACAACTCACACCCATTCACACTTCACTTCATTCCCTCAGACTTCACAACAGACTCTGTATGGCCTACATGATGGATCCAACTAGATTATTAAGGCGGCAGGAATTCTTTAAAGAGGCACAATAGTCTCTTTAGGATGGAGGATATAGAATTCCTTCTGTATTCTCAGTCTGACAACTGTGACCATTTCTCATAATTAGGTATTATGCCAAGCACTGTATGTACATTAGAAATTATTACAGTGTAATCGACAGAGTAATTGTATGAGGTGTGTACTGGTGTTATAATTAACACGCCCACTTTATACATGGAGAATTGAGTGCTCAGAAAGGCTAAGAGATGTTTCTGGGATAATGGGACTTAAACCAAAGATGTCACTTTGAACTCATTCAGCAGGTGCTGTATTAATAAAGTACTTTACCATGTGCCACACATTTCTATACAAAACATAGGAACTAGGTCCTACTAAAAAAGACAGATCCATTTCCACTGAAATGAAATGACACTTCCCAGAAGTACAACTGGCCAAGAAACACATGTAAAATTTCCAATATCTCTAAATTGAAACAACACTGAAATTCCACGTTAATCTAGAAGAATAGACATCATTAAGAAATCAAATAATGGCAAATGCTGATGTGGCTGCAGGAATAAAGGAACCATTCCACACTGTTGATAGGAATGGAGATTGGTAAAACCACTTTGGGAAAGAGTATGGAGATTCCTCAAAAAACTAAATGAAATTCCATCCAACCCAACTATTCCCCTTTGAGGTATCTTCCTGAAAGAGTTACAGTCATCATTTTACAGTGACACACACCCATATTTATAGCAGCACAACTCATGGTAGCTAAATCTTGAAAGCAGCCTGTATATCCAACAGAGGAATGGATAAAGAAAACATAGTATTTAAGTTCCAGGCATGGTGGCTCATGCCTGTAATCCCAGCACTAGGGAGGCAGAGGCAGGAGGATTGCTGAGCTCAAGGCTTGCCTGGCTACATAGTGAGCTCAGGGCCAGCCTGAACTACAAAGCAAGACCCTGTCTCAAAATGAACAAACAAAAACATAGTATTTATACACAGTGGAGAATTACTGTGCTATAAAGAATGACAAATTGGAATCATTTGTAGGAAAATAGGTGGGCCCTGAGACCATAAGTTTAAGTGAAATAAATCTGACATGTAAGCTTAAATATCACATTTCTCTTATATAAGAAACCAAAGTGTAAATAAAGAGCAGTATAAAAGCCAGATCATAGGAAACAGGAAAACAGATCTTTCACAAATGGGAAGAGAACCAAGAGATGGAGAGCGGGTGAAGGGATAGGTGGAGAAGAAGATCCAAGAAGAATGAAGATACGTTCATACCAGCTGCCCATGATGAATGTAATTGTTATGTAGTGCCAGGTACTAATAAAAACACAGATTAATAAAAATACAGACCCAGTGTCTGGCCCCAAGGAAACTCTCATTTTAATGAAGTAAACTGAGTCCTCTAGAGCCACCCCAAGAGTAACATTCATGTTTTCTATACCACAAACCATCACTCTCTGCCTGTCTGAATGGACAGCGAGCCTCTGTGGGGATCGTGACGCCCTGCAAGTTCTCAAGCAGAGGTCAAGCTAATCACCTGTGTGACCAGGTGCTGAGGGTAAGTAGATGCTGTGTACAGGTGTAGACCCTATAAGTCAAAGGACTGGAGACATGGAAGGACACTTTTAAAGATTTGGTTCGGATGTCACTGTCTCCATAGGGCCACTGTAACCACTAACCTATTAGTAGAGCCGAACCATCTGGCCCTGTTCACTTTTTCCATCATGATGAGCCTCTTGGAAGATACACTGTTACTTACTATGCCTATTGCTTAGTACCTGCGTCTCTGCATCTAGGTTCCTCCAAGGGTGGAGAATTCTTATCTCTTTTTGTTCACCAATGTATCTTCAGTGCCTAGATCAAGTCTGGACTACACAAAGTACTTAGTACTTTTTGCAGAGAGTGAATCACTGAACATAAAGATTATGCCCAGACAGATGTTGCTAATTAGATAAGAGTAAAGGACAAGGAAAGGGGAACTAAGCTGGTCATGAGTTTCCCGAACAGTAGAGTAGGCACTAACTCCTAGGAGCCAAACAAAAGTGCTGAGAGAACTAGAAGGGGGTGACCAAGAAGGTCACAGCCCAGAAAACAAGACCCCGCAGGAGGTAGATGGTCCATTCTTCTCTATGCTTAGAAGCAGTCAGATATCAGAGAGCCAGGAAACCAGGCAGGGCCAGGAAATGTATGGCCATCTGTGTCATGCAAAATGTCCCAGGAGTACAGGGGTCAGTTGAGAGTCAGGGTTGGGGATCAAAGTGAGCAAAGGCTGCAATCCAGGAAGTCTGAGAGAACAAGATACTGACACCCACCCACCTCGATGCAACACCTAATTCTGAGGCAAGGGTAGCAGGAACTAAGGTTTCTTTCAAGTTCTCTCCCGGTAGGCGGTAAATGGTCCACAGGACCGCAGGAGTGAGCAGGAACTGTGGTACGGCTCAGGGGTATGCCTCAGCTAGAGAGATCTGACAGTATCTTGAACTTCCCAGCTTCCTGTGTAGCTGCTTCATGTTTGTAGCTGGAACTTTGCCATGGCAGAAGTACTTGTACTACGGAAACTGGAAAATGCTATAAATCCAGATTGCTTGCTTGTTTGTTGGACAGCTAGCTGTTAAACATTTACCAGGATGCCCCTGGCATACTTGATAATAAAACTGAAGCTGAAAGGTGGCTGTTTTTAGCTGAAAGAAGAAGAGAGTAGAATTACAGGCTATGGGTTACCCCCTAGAAAGACAGCTGTGCCTCTGGGTAACTGCAGACAGAGTGAGGAACTAAATCTAACAGAACCCTTCCCTGAGGATCTTGTGTTCTCTACAGAATTTGTAGAAAGACTTTCTCTTGAAATATGGAAGCCAGAGATTCTTTTGAACTCGTATATTCATTTATTCATTCACCCAGCAAGCAATAATAAAAAATGTATCACATTCCAGGCTAACAGCAAGGCCACCAAGTTGACAAGACAGCCTAATTCCTGCCCTCATGAATCCTGTTACCTCGTATAGGAGTTCACAAATTAAAGCCTGAAGGCTCACGGCGGTTTCTGATCTCTTTTAGCATAACCTTGAAGTTAAGGATGGTTTTCACACCTTTAAGGGTTGTTAAAAAAAAAAAAAAAGAATAGAAGGAAAAAGACAAGAATGAATGACTGTGATCGGGTGCAGGCTGCCAAGCTCAAATATTTACTATATGGGTCTTTACAAAAGTAGTTTGACAACTCTTGATCTAGCAAACTAGATATAAGCATTATAAGCCACTGCAATTGGCTGAAAGGAAAATGTTTGAATCAGGACCTGGCCTCAGGGAAGAACCCAAAGTAGACGAGGTGATGTAAACACAAAGAATGAGGCTGCAAGTTAGGAATTAGAAGTGTACCGCTGTAAATATCTGGCTGGTGGGCCAGAAAATGAGACTGATGCTTATAAATTGTGTGCAAGGACAGGACAGGTCAGGAGTTATCACAGGAACACTGGTGGGAACAAAGTCAGAAGTTCCTCACCGGGGAAGTAGTGGCAGTAGAAAACTGTATTAAAAACTTCTAGAATGCCTGTTTCATCCTGCATGCTGACTCAAGCACTGTACAAACATTCACACATCTAATTCGAGCCTGTTTCTAGTGTTATTCCCACTTGACAGATGAAAAAACTGAGAGACAGAGTAGTGAAGTAAACATGCCAAAAGCTAAAAAGCTAGGTGAGGAGTGAAGCCAGCATTTAAAACCAGAGTCTGACTTTAGAATCCACATTCTTTTTTTTTTTTTTTTGCTTTTGAGACAGGGTCTCACTTTGTGGTTCAGGCTGGCCCTGAGCTCACTATGGTGCCCAGGCAAGCTGCTGTGAACTCAGCAATCCTCCTGTCTCTGCCTCCCGAGTGCTGGGATTACAGGCGTGAGCCACCACGTCCAGCATTGTGGTATGCGGTGTTGATTGCTGGTGGGCGTGTCTCCACGCCCAGCATTGTATGTGGTTACCAGGGATCGAACTCAGGACCTTGCGCTTGCGAGGCAGGTGCAGGAACCACTGAGCTAACCCTCCGGCCCAGGATCCACATTCTTAACCACTCGTGGCTCTCTCTAAAGACTGTTGGGGAAAGGGAGGAAAGTAAACAGGGAACAAGAAGGGCTGATGATAAGCTATGTCTACCCAAAAAGACAAGCAGAGGGAGGCAGGGCTCAGGCCACACTCAAGCCACATCCACTGTGCCCCTGATCCTGTGACAGACACGTCAAGTCTTCTGCAATAGGCTTTCTGCTTAACACTGCAAATGTAAGGATGAGTCAGGATCCGCATGGAGGAAGGAAACAGGCAATGCTAAGGCAGCTTAAATGAAAACGTGCAGAGCTCCGTCCCCGTTCAGTACAGACAGCAGCCCCGGGCTGGGGGAGCTGATCTGTAAATTCAGAGCCAGGTTCCCGTGAGGGCTGTGGAGGTTGAGCTGTGGATGGACCACTTTCTGGAGTAGAGAAAGAGAAATGTCTGCAAAGACAGTGCACGGGACCACTGGAGAGAGACAAAGGCAACACCCAGGTGGGAGCCAGAGAGAGGATCAAGCCGCAACTTTTGCAAAAGGGAAGGGAATGGAAGGAGAAGAGAGAGGAGGGGAAAGGGATAAGAAAGCAAAGAACTAAGGTGTGTTATATACATGTGCTAACTCCCCAGGGTGAACATAATCATATCACAAACATATGCTAATGTTTAAACACAATTTACAAAGGGAATCACAGGCAGCTGGGGAGTCAAAATCAACCAGCAAAGGGGAGAATGGAATAAGGGAACCAAGGCGCGTTTGCTTAGGGTTTTTGTGTTTTGTTTTGTTTTGCTTTTGTAGCATTTGGGGTTGAACCCAGGGTCTTCTCACTGAGCTGTATCCCAGCCCCATTTTTAAATTCTGAGACAAGGTCTTGCCAAGTCACTAAATTGCTTGGGCTGGACTCCAAATTGCCTCAGCCTCCCCAAATTCTGGATTTATAGGCATGTCACACCACGGCCAGTTTGGTTGGATCTTCACGCCACATCGCCTTCCTCTCAAAGCTGTAGTCCTTATCTCATTTCCCAGCAGCCACTTTCCAGCTTTATGAACAGGCAATTTGCTGACATTGCTGCCCCCTAGTGCTGGAGAAGACGTGCCTAGAATTGGGTGTTGTGTTAGTCTGCTGTGACAAAATCAACCCAAGGGAAGAAAAATCCCTCAGGGCTCGTGGTTTCAGCAGTTTCTGGCCAGGTCACTGGGCTTCACTGTGTCTGTGCCTGGGTGAGGCAGGACACCACTGTGGGCAACATGGTCGAGAAAAGCTGCTTACCTCCTGGCAGACAGCAGGAAAGAGGGTGCAGGCTGGCAGGCTTCCTCTTTCCCCTGCTTGTGTTCCATCCAGGCACCCACCTTATTGAATGGTGTCCCCCATCAGTTTTTCATTCTACATTGTTTTGCCTCTGGGGGTTTGGGGGGTGCCGCTGTTGTTTTGGTTTTGAGACAGGGTCTCACTATATACTTCAGGCTGGCCTTGAATTCACCATATAGCCCATTCTGGCCTCAAAGTCCCGGCAATCCTTGTGACTCAGCCTCCTAAGTGCTAGGATTACAAGCTACGGCCAGCAATGAATATTGTCTTTGGAAACCCGCTCACTGACACATCTATGTTTTTTCGATTTCTCAGGTGTCTATCCATCCAATCAAGTTGATAATCATGATTAACCATCACAGGCATTTTACACTAAAGCTCCTCCAGCTACCTGTGTCCTGCCAGCCATCTGATCTTCACCGGATGAGCTCATCTCATTTCCTCTAAAAAGGACAGTGTCAGACTCCCTTTTCTTACACTTCTCTTCCGTAACATTCCATCCGCTGCTTCAGGTTGCTGGAGACCTGCGGCATTCGTGACTTCACCTTTCTGCCTCTGGGAAATGAAGTGACTCAGCAGCCTCTCGGGTCAAGATAATGGTGCAAATCATCAGCAGTTCTCGGCAGAAAAGAAAAATGTCAAGGTTGTTGGGTTTCTGAAGGGAGCCAGAGGTCCCAGGGTTAATGTAGCAAGAAAAAAAAATGACAAGGTTCAGAGTTTCAGAATTTCCTGTCAGCTATAAGGTCCCCAGGAACAGCTCTCAGTAAAGACTCGTTGCCTGTGTTCTGAGAGCAGGGAGGATTGTGAGGGGAACAGACTGCAGTTCCTCCCTTCTGATTTCTAATCTATCAATTGAGTCCACTTTGCTGAGCAACACTGTGGACTCAGTAGCTTCTTTGTTGTTTTACATATGTGGGTTGTTTTCCCAGAATCTCTTCTTCCTGGAAACCACTTGCCCAGATCTGTTTGTGTGGCAAGAACTTTCATGGCATTGCCTTCCCTGCCATGTTTGACTAGTCAAAGTTTGGCACTTGGCCCAACCAGAACCCTTTATAGTGTTCTCCCCTCTGCAGTAACAGAGTCAGTTTCTTTACAGTGATGGAGCTGAAAGATGGGAACTCTAGGAGCTGTGTGTACAGTCATTTGGAGGAAGGCTGTTGGCAGCTAGAGAAAATCAAAGCATGGACATTAAGCAAAGGTTACTGAGGTAAAGAAGAACATTGAATGCAGCCAAGTGGAGAGATTGAGTTGTCCCTGAGGCCACACCGCAGCATGCTTCCTGTGGTTTGGTCACTCTTACTGGACTCCACAAGCAGGTAAATTTGCAAGTTTTGCCTAACCTACCTCCAGCTTCTCTTCTACTTAGTTATAAACAGTGTCTGAATCCACCACCTGTACTGCTGCTAACATTATGCCGTGGCGTGAAAAGATCAACGGTTTTCCAAAAGGACTTCAGAGAACTCTTGGCTTCGCTGCCAGTTGTGATACACTTACAGTAAGCACCAGTGTACCATGGCAGTCTGTCCACAGCCGCTGCAGACCTTCAGTCCCACATGAGACCACATCAAGTTCAGCAGCCACCACCTTTTCCATCTTTACCCTCCACTTCTTGTGCCTTTACCTGCTTCGGCATCTCTCCAGCTTCCTGTTTGCTTAGCCTCTTCAGCCTGGTCTCCTCGGTCTGTTTCCCTGGATTCTAAACCACTGCTCCTTTCCTGGCTATTTCTCTTTCTTTTTTAAAAAAAATCACTACATGTTTGCTTTACTGCATATATGCATGTTTTTATTACATGTATGTAACATGTTTGTAATTATTACATTTATTGTGGAAAGGTGGTACATGTACATGTGCATGACATGTCTTAATTCACGGGTATCCTTCCCTTTTTGTATGTACTGCAGGTACTCAAACTCTACAAGTTAAATTTCAGCAATTTAAATTTGCCTTAAGCAGTCAGCATCAAGGGCTTGTGGATGGATCACTATGTTTATCATGGAGTACAGACCAAAACTGCCATAGTTGGTCAGAAAAGGGAAAATTTGTGTAGGAAATAAATTACCATAAGAGATACAAAAAACACATTCCAATCTGAAAGAAACATAGATAAAGACACTTAAACAGAAGCATATAGGGAGAAGAGGACTAGAAAAATAAGTCTTGTTAAAGTGTAGTTATTGCCAGGGCCAGAGATTTAGCTCAGTGGTTCTGGCGCCTGCATCACAAGCAAGTACAAGGTCCTGAGTTCAATCCCCAGTAACCACATACAGTGCTGGGCATGGTGACTCACACCCACTAGCCATCAATAACACATACCACAGTGCCAGGCGTGGTGGCTCGCCCCTGTAATCCCAGCACTCAGAAGGCAGAGGCAGGAGGATTGCTGAATTCAAGGTTTACCTGACCTACATAGTGAGCTCAGGGCCAGCCTGAACTACAAAGCGAGACCCTGTCTTTAAAAAAAAAAAAAAAAAAAGTGTAGTATTGCCAGGTGGAGCTAGTTTTAGATACATTGGAGATATAAAATAAAATCAGATTATACAAGGTCTCAAAACTGAGGCAGAGCAGGTTAGTCTTGATATGTAGGCAAGCATCATGGTAAGTTTTTGGTCAGTGAAATATCATGAGGATAATGATATGTTAGTTACTTAACACAAGAAAAGAGAAAGAATAGCTCCCTGGTTTTCACAAAGAATAAATGAAGAAATATGCTACTAAAAATATTCTTGCTCAAAGAATTTGTCACTGGTTATCTCCAGTCATTTTGCCATTTATGTCGGGAACAATCTTGTTTGGGAGAAATAATTGGAAGATCAAAACTGACCAGGCCTTCCTGCAGACTTTGGACTTTCCTATGTTGCAAAAGAAGCCTGTTTGGGAGGAACAGTTGGAACACCCTTCCTGGCTGCCTGTGACTTTGCACTCAGCTCACCTCCACCTTGGAGAACAACAAGGACTCTGGTGTCCCACATGTTGTGATGCTTCAAGGTGGAACTGCTCCATTGCTGGTGTTTACTCTGCCTTCTGAGTCTTTGTTACATTTTTGTTACTAGAGAGGTGCTGAATAAAAGTTGTGGCAGGCTGGGGCCTGGGGTCTTTTGCTACCCAGAGTAGCATGGATCAGGCCTAAACTCAGTTTCTCTAAGCTTCACTTCTATCTAGATATTATTTTGTTGTGTGCCATCGACACACAGGAGACTAGAACCTAAATCCAGAGGTCCTAGTTATGTCCCCTTCCCCTGGATCCCACAGAGGAGAATAAACCAGCAAAGAACAGAACTAAAACACAGGTTTCTGTAGCACAGCCTCATTATTTGGCTTGTGTGATCCCTGGAAGGGGTCTGAATGTTTTGCATGCTCCTGAGTCCCTAGACAAACAGTTCCATTCCCCTCTCTCTTCTGGTGCTGAACAAGAACAAGGAGAAACCAAAAGGAATCTATTTTATCTGGGATACTTTGGAATAAAATATCTCCTTGTGCTAACCTTCTATCCATCCTCCAAGTGAAACAGCACAGAATCCAACAAATACTAAATCTAATTAAGGCAGGGTTGAAAGGCACAGAGTTGATTCCCTGGCTGAATCCTGTCCTCCCGAGGCAGGACCTCTGCTCCAGGACCCACAGGGCTCCTCCCTGGCGATAGAACCAGGCCCAGTGCTCATGTTTACATGCAGCCATGTTTACATGCAGCATGCAAACTCAACAGTCTAATGTTGGTACAGTGCCCAAGGTCTAGCGTTCCCTTGATCCTATGTCTCTGCCCTTAGATGCCTCTTGAACCAAAGTTGATTGATCTACAATCTCAATTTCCTAGTGGCCACTTTAGAAAAAGCTATCATGATGAATTACTTGTAGTGCCTAAGGCAGAGGTAAGATCTTCCCCACAGCCTCAAGAACCTGTTGTAGGACTTTCTTGTGCCTACTGGTAGGTAAGTATTCATAGCTGCAGCAGGATTTTGTCACCTACAGGTTATAAGGAATAGAAAGTGCAGCCTCTACCACCCCTAATCACCAGAAACAGGGTGCCCAGGACTTTCCTTATTTTACTTTATTTTGGTTCTTTTTTTATTTAAGGGGGTTGTTTTTGGGGTTTTTTGTTTGTTTTTTCCTTTTTTGAGACAGGGTCTTGCTTTGTAGTTCAGGCTGGCTCTGAGCTCACTATGTAGCCCAGGCAAGCCTCGAACTCAGCAATCCTCCTGCCTCTGCCTCCCGAGTGCTGGGATTACAGGCATGAGCCACCACACCCGGCTAAGGGGGTTGTTTTTTAATTTTTGCATTTGTTTTGTTCTTGTTTTTTGACAAGGTCTTGTTACACAGTTTAGGCTGGTTTCAAACTCATGTTGATCCTCCTAACTCAGCTTCCTGAGTACTGGGATTGATTATAGGCATACACCACTAAAACCAGCTTGTATTTTCCTAGTTTTAGCACTGACAGTCCCATGTCTCAGGAAATCCTACAGCACCAGGCAATCCAGGAATCCAGGCCTCCTACATACCTACCACAGAAACTTGGCCATTCCCAAATACCAAATTAGCTGGATTCCATGCAATGCATCTCATTTCTCTTCTAGAGGCTTTTATTTCCAACAAGGACCATAAGAAAATATGGAAGCTAGATCCTTGTCATTTAAAGTGTGGTTTACATGTCAACAATATTCATAGCACTCAGAAACTTATTAGAGATAGAGAACCTCAGGCCCCATCTCAGACCTGATGAATTAAAATCTGCAGTTTACAGGGCCTCAAAATGAGTACTTACACAAGGGCTCCATTAAAGTCTTAGTGTTCTGGTTTAGAGAAGTATATCTCAGAGTGGTAGACAGGAGGATCATGAAGTTATAGGCATCTGTAGGTGGAGAGTGGGGAGTTAGCAGAGAAAACTGGAAAACAAGGGCACAAAAGAAAGAAGAAGACAATGTGTTCTTAAGGATGAGTCATTTATTGTCTCTAAGCATGAGAGATAAGAAATACACCTGGGCCGGGCATGGTGGCTCACGCCTGTAATCCCAGCACTCGGGAGGCAGAGGCAGGAGGATTGCTGAGTTCGAGGCTTGCTTGGGCTACATAGTGAGCTCAGGGCCAGCCTGAACTACAAAGCGAGACCCTGTCTCAAAAAAAAAGAAATACACCTGGGAAAGTAGGTAGAGAGAAGAGAAAACTATAGAAATCATTGAATATTAGATTGGAATATAACTGTATAACCAACTTTTTCCTTTAGTTTCTATTAACGACTAAACTGTTGTATTTGCTGCAAACCAGAGCCCATCCTTTCCCCTGGCATGGGCCAGAGGCTGCTGAGTTCCCAAAGTGACAGCAGACAATGCAGTAAAAGGCTCGAGGAGATCCTTCCCCTTGCCTTCAGGTTCACCCTTCTGTTGAGGATCTTTTGGAAGTCAGAGACCTAAGTTCCTTAAGAACTGTTGCAACCCAAGAAGGAAGAAGAGGTAGGTGGCACTTAAAGTGATGTAGACCAAGGATCTCCATTTCCATATGGAAAATTATCAAAATGTAGAAAATGAGTAGTCTTGAGTAATGTCTTGTTCCATATAAGACACAACATGGAGTCATGGTCATGTAACCACTTTGTACTTCTTTTTTTTTTTTTTTTTTTGCTTTTTGGAGACAGGGTCTCGCTTTGTAGTTCAGGCTGGCCCTGAGCTCACTATGGTGCCCAGGCAAGCCGCCGCGAACTCAGCAATCCTCCTGTCTCTGCCTCCCGAGTGCTGGGATTACAGACGTGAGCCACCACGCCCAGCATTATATGTGGTAACTGGGGATCGAACTTAGGTCCTTGCGCTTGCGAGGCAGGCGCCGGAACCACTGAGCTAACCCTCCGGCCCTGTACTTCTTTTTTGATCCTACAGAAAGGTAGTAACTCTTGTACCAACCTCAAGGATTAAGGTTCCCTGAATTTATGCACGCACAACTTGTAGACTTGTGTCTAATTCCTACTAGGAGGTCCCTAGAAGCCAGTCCCCTAAACTAGACCACTGCTTCTATTATACTGCAGGTGGCAGAGGAAAGCTTGCCACATGGGGAGCTAGGATATGGAAACCAGCTTCAAAGTTGAACCCTAGTATCCATATTTTTCTGGAGACCTTTCCCACAATAGACAAGGCTTGGCCTGTATGACCAATAGCACATGGAAGAAACAGTGACATGCAATTTTGAGATAATACTATGACTCCCAATTTGGGCTGTCCTCATATTGCTTATGAGAAGAGTAAGTTACCATGTTGTAAGCTGCTCTGTGGAAAGAACCACATGGTGAGGAACTGAAGGAGACTCCAGCCAACAATGAATGAGGAATTATGCCTACCAACACCCAAGAGAGTAACCATAGAAATAAATTCTCCATACCATGTTCAGTCTTGAGAAGCTGACAATACTGGCCAACATTTTTTTTTCTGAGACAGAATTTCACTATGTAGTTCAGACTGGCCTTGAATTCACTATGTTGTCTACATTGGCCTTGAGCTAGCAGAGATCCTTCTGCCTCAGCCTCCCAAACACTGGGAGTACAGACATGAACCACCATGCCCAGCTCTGGCCAATATCTTGACAGCAGCCTTATGAGACATATCCTAAACTAGAAACGATCAGCTAATCTCCCAGAGTGTTGCCTCCTTGAAAATAAGTATGATAATACATACTCATTGCCTTAAACTGCTCAGTTTGGGGATAATTTATTATGCAGCAAGAAATAATTAAATCATTGGGGTTGGTGAAATATATCCATCATGAAGAAAGACTAAAGATATCGGCCCACATATGCCAAAGCTTGTTCCAGAGTTACAACCAGAGAGTCCAGAGTCTGAGAATAATAGGTTTGATCAAACTTTAAATAGCACGCAATTTTGTTCAACCTAGTAGTTCTAACTAGGTGATCAATGATCAGCAATGGAGACTCCAACCTAGTGTCGTTACTCAGAGTCCAGGAAAGTGAAACCATCAACAACCCAAGAGAATCTTCTACAGTAACTGCTCAGATCCCTGAGTAAAGTCTGGCCCAACTGTGCAAGACAGTGGAGCACTTTATTCTGTAAATGGAGTGCAAGACTCCCAGCATGAAGCTGGAAATAAAGCCCAGTGACCAAGTATCTTGGTCACTTTCCTTGTCATAAGAACAAGATACTCACCACCCACAAGGGGGAGAGATTTATTTTGGCTTGTGTTTCAGTCCTTCCATGATCAGAGACATGGTGGAAGAGACTGGATGAAGGAAAGTGGCTCCATCATAGAAGTCAGAAAGCAGAGGGAGAAGGAACCAGAGAAAGAAACACACCTTTCTAGATCATGCCCTGAGACCTGACTCTTCCAACTGGGCTCCACTTTCTAACATCACATTGAACTAGAGTGCCGTGATTCCAAGCCCCACCTACAAGCTCATGATGCTTTGGAAGGACATCCAGATATAAACTATAATATAGAGGCATCTCTATGTTCAGTGCCTGAGCCAAACCAAGAGTGAGTACCAAATTCATGGCATATTTTGAATGTTTACATTAACTAATTAATAATTTTAACAATAGAGGAAAATATCATGTGATATAATTGTTACATTGACAACGTACTTTTAAGGTATAATATTGAACAATTTCTAGTGCATTGTTATCAAAATAGCCAATAATCGGAGTGGTGAGCCTCATCATATGAGCCCTTATTTCTGTGCATATCATCACATTTGGAAATAACAGTATAAATCTAAGTTTGAGGTCCTCTGTGAAGGAAAACCCCCACCAACATTCTTTTTTTTTTTTTTTTTTTTTTGAGACAGGGTCTCGCTTTGTAGTTCAGGCTAGCTCTGAGCTCACTATTAGCCCAGGCAAGCCTCGAACTCAGCAATCCTCCTGCCTCTGCCTCCCGAGTACTGGGATTACAGGCGTGAGCCACCACGCCCGGCACTCCCACCAACATTCTTGAAGAAGGAACATGAGTAAAAGAGACCTAGAAACCTGAGCTGCATGATATTGAGTGAAGAATAGTGTTCTTACAGGAGAAGGCTGGGGCCTGATGCACAGCAAAAGAAATGCAGGAGCTACATGGAGGCCCAGCAGATACAACTGAGAGGGTCAGTTGGTCCTAAGTCCTCACACTGGCAAGAGATGTTAGCTCAGGATCAGGTGCACGGCTGGGCCCAAGTGGAGATCTCAGGGCATCCCAGACGTCCGCCAGGATGGAGGACCCCAGCAGCAGCCAACAATCTGACCATGTGGGAAGAAGGAACCTAGCTAGGGATGATTTTTCTTTCAAATGTTCTATAACTTTTGCAAATAGTATTGCACCTCCTATGGGGAAGAAAGGTTTGAAAATTAGGACGCTGGTCTTGGGGAGTGAATTCACAAATATCTGTGGGGTCCTAAGCAGTCCCGGTCTTCTGTCTCTGGGGCTGCTAGCTTGGTCAACTCATGCTGTGTTCATTCTCCAAGCTCCAGCTCCTCCTAGGCTTCTCTGCACTCCAGGGCTCTGTGTCAACACCGCAGGAGTGGGGAGAAAAGGCAGAATTTCAACGCATAACCAAAGCCCAAGGGGCTCAACTTCCCCCGTGACACAGACGGGGCTGCTCCCTCCCCACTATGTGATGGATCCTGCCTACACATCCTTGTCTCCACAGCCAGAAGAGAGCCTTGCACAATGCGAAAATCAAAGCCTGGGTCACGGTACACACACCCCTAGCCTTGGGTTCTTCAAACTGTGAAGGATTTTGGCACAGTCCTCTTTCCCTGCTTTCTCTTTCTCCTTCATGCCCTAGAGAAGAAACTTTGAAATAAAAACATAAAGAATAACGATAAAAAGCTAGTTGCTCAAATATTAAAGATAGACTGGCCTTATGATCCAGCAACTCCTCTTTTGACTACATACCCAAAATGATTCGGATATTTGTACCCCTGTATTCACAGCAGCATTATTCAGGCAGAGCCATTCAAGCACTCATTAGTGCACACAGTGAACATCACAATGGAACATAAGTACATATTATTTAGTATTGACTGACACATGTCATAACCCAGACAAGCCTCAAAGATGTTCTGCTAAATGAGGGCTAGAGATGGTGCTCAGTGGTGCAGTGCTTGCCTGGCATGCATGAGGCCCTGAGTTCAATCCCCAGCACTGGATAAAAAAGCCAGTTCAGCTATTCAGAAGGCTGAGAGGACAGCCTGAGTAACACAGCATACCTGTCTTGAAACAAAGAAAGATAGATTAAGGTAAGAAATAAACTGGCACAAAAACACCACATATTATATGATTCTAGTTATGTGAGGTTCCTAAAATAAATAAATAGAAACAGAAAGAATGGTAGGTCACAGGGGTGTTTTGGGGTAAGAAGAAGAGGGAATGAGGAGGTACTATTTAACAAGTAGAGTTTAAGTCTGAGAAGATAGAATGTTCTACAACTGGATGGTGGTGACGACAGGACAACCATGTAAGCATACTTAATGTCATGGAAATGTACTCCTAATGGTGAAATAGTTCATGCTATTCATCCTGTTGACTTGAGGTAAAGAATACTACAATTTCTTTAATATTTTGTGTTAAAGGATAAACAGCCATAAAGAGTGTGATGACAGCATATTATTGTTTCAAGTTTCATTATTTGCATTAAAGGATAAAATTGAATTAATTTAAAAGTGCCTGAAGGACTACGGGTCCCATTTGACCCTGCTATACCCCTGCTAGGAATATACCCAAAAGAATTTAAAAACTCACATTGGAAAGACAGATGTACACCCTTGTTCATAGCAGCTCAGTTCGTGATAGCTCAATCTTGGAAACAACCCAAATGTCCATCAACTGGAGAGTGGATAAAGAAGATGTGGGTTTT
>PVIC010026327.1:0-24644 GCA_004025085.1 Thryonomys swinderianus | reverse complement strand
TAAGGACCTGAGTTCGATCCCCGGTTACCACATATAATGCTGGGCGTGGTGGCTCACGCCTGTAATTCCAGCACTCGGGAGGCAGAGACAGGAGGATTGCTGAGTTCGCGGCGGCTTGCCTGGGCACCATAGTGAGCTCAGGGCCAGCCTGAACTACAAAGCAAGACCCTGTCTCCAAAAAGCAAAAAAAAAAAAAAAAGTCATCATTATTGAGGGGCATGGTGGTACACTCCAATAATCTCAGTACTTGGGAAACAGGCTGAGGTAGGAGCATCATCACAAGGCCAGCCTGTGCTACATGATGAGAGCCTGTCTCAAGAAACAAAAACAACAGTTCACTGTAGTTTTGCTGGATGAAACATTCTGGAGATTGGCTGCACACCATTGTGAATATTCATGCTGCTAAACTGTGCATTTAGGAGTGATGGCTGTGTGGCTGCGTGTTCCTGCAGTCCCAGCTATTCAGGAGGCGAAGGGGAGAGGGTTCCAAGTTCAGGACAAGCCTATGCCTTAGTGAGACTGTGTCTCAAGATAAAAAAATGAAAAGGCTGTGGAGATGCTTGTCTACTCCCAGGTCCCAGTACCCCTCACCCCCCATAAGATGAAGAAGCTGAGGGTATAGTTCAACGGTGGAGCACTGGCTAGCATGTATAAGGCCCTGGGTTCATCACTGAAGAAATAAAAGATATTTAAAGTGGTTAGTTTTATGTTATGTTTTACCACAATTTAAAAAAAAAATCTAGGTTCCAACTCCAATTATCCATGCTCACATGCACATACACACACATACACACACACACACACCCTAAACACCCAAGGAGAAGAGACTTGAAATTTTCTAAAACTTGTATTTTCATTACATAGGTGAATGCACATGTGTGTGAGTGTGTGCACATAGCCATTAGGTATTTATCAATAAACCACGAAGTCAGTATGCAAAGTAGAATTTCTTTTTAGATCATGGAATTAGTTATAATTAATCATAGTATTAGATGGCCTTTAAAAGTAATACTTTTTTTTTTTTTGCTTTTTGAGACAGGGATCTCTCTTTGTAGGTTCAGGCTGGCCCTGAGTTCACTATGGTGCCCAGGCAAGCTGCCGCGAACTCAGCAATCCTCCTGTCTCTGCCTCCCGAGTGCTGGGATTACAGGCGTGAGCCACCACATCCGGCATTGTGGTATGCGGTGTTGATTGTTGGTGGGAGTGTCTCCATGCCCAGCATTATATGTGGTTACTGGGGATCGAACTCAGGATCTTGCGCTTGCGAGGCAGGCGCCGGAACCACTGAGTTAAGCCTCCAGCCCCCAGTAATACATGTTTGTTACAAAATACTTAAACACAGAAGAGCAAAAAAAAAAATGATTTTAGGGCTGAGGGTATAGTTCAGTGGTAGAGCACTTGACTAGCATGTGCAAGACCCTGCATTTGATGTCCAACATTGCCAAAATAATTCATTTATAGGGCCGGAGATTTAGCTCAGTGATTCCAGCGCCTGTCTAGCAAGCACAAGGTCTGTGGTTTGATCCCTGGTAACCACATACAACAATACTGGGTATAGTGACTCACACCCACCAGCAATCAGTATCACATACCACAATGCCAGCCGTGGTGGCTAATGTCTGTAATCCCAACACTCGGGAGGCAGAGGCAGGACGATTGCTGAGTTCGAGGCTTGCCTGGGCTACATAGTGAGCTCAGGGCCAGCCTGAACTACGAAGTGAAACTATCTCAAAAAAAAATTCATTTATAATCACACTATGAGACTAGCACCAGTGTAAAAATGCTGACATAGTTCCTTCTCATCTGTTCTTTGTACAGATTTGGCCTCATCTTTACATAACAGTGATACTGTGTACCTAATTGCATACCCTACTTTTAGTACTCAGTTCTTATTTATTTGCTTGTTTTGCTTTTATAATGCTAGTTATTGAACCCAGCACCTTGCTTCTGTTTTTTTGTTTTTTTTTTTTTGAGACAGGGTCTCACTTTGTAGTTCAGGCTGGCCCTGAGCTCACCATGTAGCCCAGGTGAGCCTCGAACTCAGCAGTCCTCTTGTCTCTCCCTCCCGAGTGCTGGGATTACAGACGTGAGCCACCACGCCTGGCACTGTGGTATGTGGTATTGATGGCTGGTGGGCGTGAGTCACCACGCCCAGCATTGTATGTGGTTATCGGGGATCAAACTCAGAACCATTGCGCTTGCAAGGCAGACGCCAGAACCACTGAGCCAAATCTCCAGTGTAACCTTGCTTCTGTTTTTTTGTTGTGTACAGTTCAACACCTGCCTGGTTCATGAGGACAAGCACTCTACCATCGAGTTACTATTAGCATTGACATTCGTGTCTGTTTAGTTCCTGTTTTCACATCTTTTTGGTCTATACCTAGGAATGGCACTGAATGCCAAACACTTTGCTTCTTTTGGTTACAAATAATGCTTAAATGAATATGTGTACAGTAAGTGTTTTTGACACTTATTTCTTTAAATTTCTTGCAGTGACGTTAATGGGTTGAAGGTCGTGATAGTTTGAGACATCCTGGCAAGTGTTATCCAGAAGGATTGAACTTCCTTTGCTGCTGCCATGAATGTCTGAAAATGTCCTTATGACTATACCGACCTCATACCCAGTATTTCACTGCTTTGGATGCTAGGGAATGGTGCTGTCCACCTCTGATGGGACTGTAGTTTGGCCACTCTACACAACTCCTGATCACTGGTTTTGAGGAATTCTCCCTTCCTTTCCTCTTGTGCCTGGCCTGACTCAGCCCCACCCTCAGATCCTGTTACATCTGACTGCCCATCCTGTCTCTGGTCTGCCCCTCTCTCCCCATCCTCCCAGTAATGATGAATTCCACTGGTCTTATGAAAGATGGCCTCTCATTCCCTGCCACGATGCATCCTCTGCAGAAGACTCTAAGCCTCTCTGGTGCCTTCCCAGTCGAGTGTTGCCACAGCCTTTCCTCTGTTCCCTTCTGTTCTGCAGTTCTACAGTGAGTCAGGCATGCCTACCAAACACCTTTCTGACAGCGTGTGTGCCGTGTGTGGGCAGCAAATCTTTGTGGACGTCAGCGAAGAGGGCATCATCGAGAACACATACAGGCTGTCCTGCAATCATGTGTATCCTGCTTTCCGTGCCTGAGCCATATCTGTCCTGGGACTACACTAATGGGGGGAGGGGTTGGTTATGACCCTAGGCATGTCACCCAGACCTTTGAGCAAAGAGGGCCATGCGAAGGCAGGAAATACAGCCTTCATGCCCATCCGAGAGCTGGAGCCCTTTGTGTGGAGACAGTGGCTGTGGGTTGCCACGCACGGCACCTGAGGCTGCAACTGACGAGGCTGCACCACTGACCAGGAGTGGATGGCGCAGGGGCAGCGGATTCCCTGCTGGGTCCCTTCGGTTTGCAGTCAAATCCCTGCTCTGAGTGATGCTTCTAATATCCAACGTGTGTTTGCTCAGCTCTGGTCCAGCCTCTGTTGTCTCCATTTTGTCCTGGGACAGCTCTGTAATATGCATTATGCTCACTTCACACAGGAAGCAGTGGTTTCTGAGAAAAGGGATTTGCCCAGAGTTACAGGGTTGCTAAGAGGTGAAACCAAGGTTTGAGCCTTTCCCCAGAGCTGGCCCACAAGCACCTTACAGACCTGCACAGGCCTGAAGAGCTGTCCTCGCTGCTCACCATTTCCCTTGACATGTGGTGCTCAGATTCCATGAGTTCTGTATCCGTGGCTGGTGCATTGTGGGAAAGAAGCAGACATGCCCCTACTGCAAAGAGAAGGTAGACCTGAAGAGGATGTTCAGCAATCCGTATCCTTCGCCTGTCTTGCTGTGGGTAGTGGGTGGTGGGAAGAAACCGTCCATCTGCGGCCTCCTGGGCTCTCCCTGACTCTCAACCTGGGACACGTCCACCATTTGGTTTGGCTTCTGTTCTGGGGAAGCTGTGGGTGTGATGGGATGAGGACTAGCAGCTCAGCCGGCCTTCATCAACTGATAGGAACATCAGCTACTATTTTCTGTTTGCTTCGCACATGTGGCTGGCTCTCTGTTAGGTACTTCTTTTACATCAGCTCATTTGATTCCGTAGCATCTTTGTGACAAGGATAATACCTTCATTTTATGAATGAAACAGTTCAGATGTTGGGAAGCTTGTTTAATGTTACTTAACTGATGGGTGACATCGCACCCAGAGATCAGCTCTGCATGAGCAGAGTCTGCAAGACGTCAGGGCCCCCCCGCCCCGTCAGCGCAGCACTTGTCTGACTACCACTTAATGCCCAGACAGTGCATGCCGTCCTCTTCCTCCTCACAGCCTCACAGCACAGCTGTTAGAAAGTGCCCAGCTACTTCTCTGCCTCCCTGTGAGGTCAGGACCCAGCACTCTCCCCTCTTCTTCCCAAGCTGTTCTCTCTCCACGGTTCTCATCCCCCTTTTCCTGTACACCAGCTGTGTCCCTAGTACACTCCCACATTCCCGAACAGGACATTCTGGCCTCTCCCCTTTCACGTTTCCTGCTTGATTTCTCAGGCCTGGATCATAATTCCATGGGCAAGCTGAGGATTGGGCTTCCCTTAAGCTCTCAGGGGCCTGAGCCAGGAAGGGTCGCACACAGCTTCAGGGGCTTTCTGGAGCTTTCCTCAGAGATGCCATCCACAGGACCTCCAGATCCTTGCCCACCATTTCTATATAAAGCGAAAGGGAGGGATCCCAACCCTGGGGCACAGTAGGACCTGGTGCTTAGTGCTCCACGGGGCGTCGCCTCAGAGCTTTTGCCCTGGGTGAGCCCCTCTGTCCCTGTGCTCTTGGCTCTGACTCTAGATCAGCCCTTTCCTACCAGCAAACCATCAGCTCTGGCAGAAGAGCCTTCAGGGATCCCTCCTTTACTCCCGGCCTCCGGGGAGCATTGTCATGGGCACGTGTATAGGTGTCTGACTCCGAGCTGTGTCTCCTCACCCTTGCTGGCCCGTCTTGGAGAGACTGTCACCTGAGCCTCTGCGCACACTGGTCACAAATGCTTCTCACCTCATGTTTTTCCCGTCTGTCGTGGCAGTGCCCGCTGTCTTCCTCTGTTTCCAGGTCCTTGGTCCCACATGGAGTGCTAAAGGGTAGCAGTCTTTCTGTGGGCTGCTGAGCTGCTGGGAAGTGTGGGCAGACCAGAAGGATGTGGGAACCCCCTCCCCGGTGCCAGACAAGCTCAAGAGTTCTTGTACACAGCCTCTGATCCTTAACACCCTGACAGCTGGGAGAGGCCTCATGTCATGTATGGGCAGCTGCTGGACTGGCTTCGATACTTGGTAGCCTGGCAGCCTGTCATCATCGGCCTGGTGCAGGGCATCAACTACATCCTGGGCCTGGAGTAGCCAGAAAGTTGCATCGGTGGAGAACCCACCCTGCCCACTGTGGACCTCAGGGCGCTCTCCTCCCTGCCCACAAAGACTTCCTGGGTGGGAAAGACTCACAAGGGTGCTTGGGCCACTCAGGACCCCCTGGCTGGACACAGTCCTGAGGGATACGATGGAGAGCCAGCCAGTGGGGCTGTCAGCAGTGGGGGGCTTTTTAAAGAAAACTATTTTGATGAATATATTTTAAAAAACTTTTTTATTGTGGAACACACAAGTTGGCCCTCCAGGCCTCACCCTGCCGGAGCAGATTGGGAGCAGAGCCTTCTTACCTTCGGTTGAGAGCACTGGTGGGTTCTCAGGTAGCTGAGGGCCTCAGCACACCCACTCCTTCCTTTCCCTGTGCAGGGCGTAAGCTTGGCCATCCAGTTTGAAAGAGCTGCAGAACTCAGACTGGTGGCACAGCTGAGTGTGAGGGGTGAGGTGTCTCCCTTCCTGCCCAGTCTGGGTGTATGAGGAGTGTTGTGTCTGTGTCCTCAGGAGACACTCTCCAGGACTTATAGGCTGAGCGCACAAGTGGCAGCTGCATCGGTGACCTTCTCAACAAGGGAAGAACCAGGGCCTTGATATGTCTGGGCGACTGGAAGGATAGCGGCATGGAGAATCTGCCCTGAGCAGGGTGCGGTCAGCCAGGACTAGAGTCCATCTGCATGTAGCTGGACTGAGGAGACGACTTTTAGCAGCAGTGACTGAGAGCCTCTCGTGCAAGCTGATGCTTTGGCCTGGAAGTGCTGATGTGCCAAAGGCCACTGCTGTACTGTTTCCTTTCTGAAAGCCTGAGGGAGAGTATGTTTGTGTGTGTGCATGCATGTGTGTGCATATATGTGTGTGCATATGTGTGCGTGCATATATGTGCGTGCATAGCAGAAGGACTGGCTGTGACAGGTGTCTTTCTCCCAGTCAGCAGACAGTTTGCCCTTGAAGCTAGGAGGGGATTCTCAGCCAGGGATATCGCTGTGTGAACCTCGTCATTCCTGGGCCCTCCCTGTTCCTCACAACAGGAATGGTGGATGGGGAAGGAGGATAAGGCCTAGGTGAGTACAGGTTCTGAAAAGGGGCTTCCAGGCAGGCCTCTGCCTTGGCCCTGGAGCCTTGAAGAAAGTGGGAGGGCTGCGGCACTGGGTGTCCAAGGAATCGGCCAGTAGGGCCTGGCTACCCCTTCACGGACGGCGAGAACCATGCAGGGTCTTGTCACGCATCTGAATAAAGCTCCATGAGCTGGGCTGGAAAGTGGAATACCATCTTACTTCTCTTCTTTTCACCTCTTTCAGGTCCCCAGGGTTGTTTTACCTCTGTTGCCCCTGAGAGCTGGCTGCCACCAACTCACCTCTGTTCCTTCCTGTTTCTGGGAGTGACGCAAGGCCCGGATGCAGGATCTGGGGCCTCGCTGGGGTGCCAGTGCTCTGGCCCTCCTCGGTGCACTCAGCCACGGCTTCCCGGCCATGGTCCCATCCCTGGGACTGGTCAGAGGACCTAGAGGTCGACCTTCCTTTCACTTCCCCATCCCCGTGAGGCTTGTGAGAAGCTGAGGCAGGCTGTTTTTCTCATACTTAGGAGCCCTGAGTCCACAGCCTTGAAGCGGCCCAAGTGTGTTCTGGCCGCGCTCTGTTCCTCCCCACCCAGTCCCCAGTGGACTGTTTCAGAAACCTTTGCCTTGCCTCCAAAGCTAACTCCTGAAAATGCGGGGGTTCCCCAAGAGTTTCCCCTGCAGCGTAGGAGCCTCTGGGGTGACAGGAGAGGGAGGAACACGAGGACCAGAGAAGTGAACTAGACACCTAGGGAACAGTGTGTGACTTCGAGAGTTTTGCTTGGCTCTAAATACCTAATGCATTCTTCAAGCCCAGTCCATCTCCTGGCCTCCCTGGTTCTCACTGCCAGCCCCTGCCCTTCTGCTAACAAAAATGACAAAGGAGACACACAGCTCTTTGTGTGTGTGTGTGTGTGTGTGTGTGTGTGTGTGTGTGTGTGTGTGTGGTACCAGGGCTTGAACTCAGGCCCTTGCGCCTGCAAGGCAGGCAGTCCCTAGCCCTAGACTCACAGCTCTTGTCCAGATAAGAGTGAGCCCTGCCTAGTCCTGCCCTTGTACAGCCCCAGCTGTTCCCTCAGGGACCGAATTAACATGTTTATGTACTTCTGAAGTGCTGGAGCCAGTGCCTTGTCTCTTAAGCTCCTTCCAATCCTTTTAGGGCCAGGTTTCAGCTTGCGTTAAGATCTCAGCTGACAGGTCTGGCACCGGGGTGGCAGAGTGCTGTCTGTATTTCCTGTGGCATGGCATGTGGGGCTGGATACAGCTCCACTGAGCTTTGGAGCCCGCAGAGGGAGCTGCTGGAAAATAGGGCTCTCCAGGATTTCCTGGGAGCTAGGAAGTGGAGGCCAAAGCAGCTAAGACAAGGAAAGTGAGAAAGGCTTGGGGTACGACGGTTGCTGTTGGATCATGCAGCCTTTTTGGGGCCTTGGAGCTGGGAGAGTAGGGAGTCTGAGGACAGCCAGGAGGATATGGATGGGCTGGTGTAGTACTGAGCCTCAAATGGTCAGTGATCAGCTTTGGGCCTGATGGCCTAGCACTGTTGTCCTCTGGATTGTCAGTATGAATGTGAAGGAGCAGAGAGTCCTGCTCACATCAAAACAAAGGCGTGGCTCTAAAATCTGGAGTGGGTGTCAGGCCTGATCCTCGGCCAAAACAAAACTGACCTTTGACAGACTCATCTAGTTCATACCCAGGGTGCCTGAGGGGGTGGAGTAAATAGAAGGTCCCAGCTTGGTATTTGGCGATAAGGGGCCTGGGAGTTAACAGGATGGTTTCTGGCCACTGTGAGCACTGGCTGAAGAATATGCTGCAGCTGCCCTGACTGTGTCTGCTTTGAATTCCCTGGGGAGAACAGAAGTGAAAATGAGCCAGGCACGGTGCCACAAGCCTGCAGTCCCAGCTACTCCAGGGGTTGAAGCATGGAATGCAAGTTTGACACTAGCCTGGGTAACTTAACGAGATCCTGTCCCAAAACTTAAAAAAAAAAAAAAAAGGGGCTGGGGGTGTATCTCAATGAGATCCTATTCCAAAATAAAAAGTGAAGGGTGAGTTTGTAGCTTGGTGGTGGAGTGCCTGCCTCATGTGTGAGGCCCTGGAACCAGGGCAAAAAAAGGAATGAGTGAAAATAGTGAGGTAAGTGGGAGTTTGCTGCATCCTGCCCTTCCAGGACAAGCTCTGCCCAGTGGAGAGAGCACCAGCTTATGCTCTTAACTGGGTAAATCCCTGGCTCTTCCTTGGCCTGTTTCTGAGCCTTAGTGAAGGGGATAGTGGATGAGGTAACTGCTGTATTAGAAAGACTTGGCATGTGCGAGATTGTTGATCTAGTCTGTGCCAGAGGCTTGTCCTCTGGGACTTGGTGTGTCAGAATAAACTAAGTGCCTGGCAGCCCACTGAGTGTTCAGGTGTCTGGAGCAGCTGTGGGGTTTACGGGAAGGAGGAGTTACTGAGAGAAAATGGTAAGAGTAGTTGATTTCCCCTTTCTCAGGCTGAGAGGAAGTCAAGTCACAGATACACAGAGCCAGGCCTGGCAGCTCCTGGCACAGGGATCATGACCTGGGACAGAACCGGATACCAGGTGAGACATGGGGATGTGCGAGGTGGGCAGGATGGGCTCTGAACAGAGTGGAGTAATGGCGTAGAGGGCTCCGTGTCGTGAGTCAGTCGGTCGTCTACCTGCTGTAACCTCCTCAGCTCCAGCAGGAAGCACAGGCACCAGCTGTGGAGGGCCTGGTGCTGGGGGACCGGCTCCCCTCTCAGCTTCTGGTGGGCCCCAGGGCCTCTTCCCAGATCACTGAGCACAGCCAGGAACCTCTCAGGTGGAGTTACACTGTCAGCTAGGCAGCCAGGGCGTCTCTGCCCATGATGGGAGCTGAGATACGGGACTGGGCAAGTCAGTCACCTGCTGACCTCGGGGACTAGCCTTTCCTCACTTTTCTTTGTGGGTCCTGCCTGTGTCCTCACACCTACATCTCAGACCACCACAGCTGCCACTGCCTCAGGTGCGACCTCAAAGGACCCCTGCCCTCCTCACCTCCAGCAGCTGAGCCGTGCCCAGCTTTGGAGGTGACCTGGCTAGAGGTGCAAGTGCCACTGAGTAAGGAGCAGTTTTGGTGGTAGCCCAGGAGGATACAATGGTCAGGCAGGGTTGTGGGCACAGAGGGTCACGGCTGGGTTGACTCTGAAGTGAACCTCCCACCTGCCGGCCGGCCAGTGGCCATGGGGCCAGCTGGCTGAGTGCTCCCCTTAACTAACGCAGTAATGTGGGTGTGGGCTCAGGACCCAGCTCCCAAGATGATCGCTGCCAGAGGAGATGCAAACCTAACTGACGTCAGAGAATGTCCAAGGGCCTTGGTCGCCATGTTCTCCAAGGCTCACCTGGAGTCTGCCCATCCTCTGGCTGTCTTGAGCACATCAGGCTGCTCACACTGCCCTTCGGCCTGGGCTTCTACAGTCAGAGGCTGAGGCCTAGGAAGGGTTATCTAGGAAAAGGCAGAAGCCTGATCATCGCATGCACCAAGGAGCTTTCCTCCAGTTTCCGTGCTCAGGCCTCAGGGTTTTCAGTACTCTGTCCCCTTCGCAGGCGCCGGCCTGGGTAGAGTGCCCGGTACTCCAAGCTCCTGGTTCTTTTACTGTGGGGGCGCTGGTGAGTGAGCAGGCAGCCGGGAGGCTGTTCTAGAGCGGAGCACCGACCTTGTTCTGTACAGCCTGCAGTCACTGCCTCGCTTCAGCAACCTCTGCTGGCTGGGCATGGCTCCTTCATCGAGCACCTCCCAGGCCAGCCGGGGGCACCACCAGGTGAGGGTCCTTAGCGACACTAGTGGAGGGAGGCCTTGGTCCACAGCCCACATCACTTTTCCTTCCCTGCTCCAGCCGGGAGCGCAGGAGAAAACACCGGGTGAGGCCTTGGTGCAGAGGAGCAGAGCCCTCCCCGGCAGGCACCCACTTTTCCTGTGTACCTGCAGACCCTGGACAGGCTGCCCAGCTCTGTGTGAGGAACAGAGGGGAGGCCTCCAGGGACAAGTGGAGCTTGTCTGTGGGAGGAAAGGGAGGGCTCTGCCAGGGCAGGCAGCCAGTCAGCTGCTGCTCACCACTACCCAAGGCCAACTGAGGTGCACATGGAAAGGAACTTGGCTGTGGCAGGGGAGGCACAGCCTGGACCAAAGTGACCAGAAATTCCTCCCTTCCTGGCTCTGAATCCTCGCTGGCCTCCTTTCCCCAGAGTGGGCTAAGGACAACCCTGCTCTCTCAAGAAGCCCTGCTTTCCATCCAGAGCCCAGGGTCCCTGCTCCCACACCAGCAGGTCAAGAGTGGGCACCGGCCAGCAGCAGCATGACCTCAAGCAAACCCTGGTCCTGCCTGCCTGGAGGGGGAAGTCTCTGGCAGCCGCAGGCAAGCAGCTCCTTCCCCTGTGCCTAGAGACATCACATTAATGCCCAGCACGCACAGGGCCTGCCTATGTTCCCACATGACTTTGGGAGAGCCTGGCGAAGCTCTTTTCCTTATTCCTAGGCAGCTCTCATGCTAGCTCCTTTGTCCACTTGGTCCCCTCTTCCTCACTGTCCCCGCAGGTGAACCCTGAAGGCTGGCTGGAGAGGTAGCCACACTGCACTGACTCACGCTGTGCAGTTTTCCTCACCAAAATGAACTGTCCCAGAGAAGGGAGCAGCGGCAGCTTCTAGTCCCCAAGTGTACCTGTCACTCAGTGGGGCCCGCCGTGGGGCCCTATACAGGATTCTATGGAGGCAGCCGGGTATCTGCTCCATCGTGTAGGCCTCAGATCCACTCACAGCAACTGTCCCCGTCCCAGGAGGGAGGGTGGTACAGGGACTGCCACCCAAGAGCCAAAGATAAACCAGAATCAGAGGAACTCGAGTCCTTAAAAAAGAAAGTGGAACAGCAGCCTGTAACTCTCAGGAAGTGAGGCCAGAAATGGAATGTGGGGAGATGATGGGGAAAACATGGTCCCCAAAGCAAAGGAGGAAAGAAGTGAGGTAGTCTAAACGACTAAGGAAGAAAGACAGGCTTAAAAGAGCCTGGACTTCCTACTTTTTCTTGTGCAGATCAAGGCAGTTCAACACTCCAGGGAGAAAAATAGACTTTATTTACAAGTAATAACATTTTAGAAAAGATCCATCCCCGGCCCTTAAAAACCTTCCCCTTACTCCAAACCCCACCCCAGTGCACTTCTGGGGAAGGGTGGGTATGAGCTGCTATTGAAGGCTGCCCTCCTGCCCAGAGATCCAGGACCCATCTGTCCTGCCATCTTTGGCAGCTGTGCCTTGGGTGGGAGGGAGCAGGTGGGACAAGGCTCACGTCAGGTCATCCCCAATTCTGGGCTGCCAGAGCAAGGGCCTCTACTAGGCCGGGGCACCAGATGCAGGAACCAGAGCCTGCTCCTCCAGTGGTCCCTTCTAGAGCCAGAGGCTGAGAGGAAGCCTGGCTGGGCCCAAGGAGCCAGCCACTCCTAGCCAGCCTCCAATCTGGTTATGATGGAGAAGTGACTTAGCTCCAAGGTAAGATCAGGAGGCAAAGTAGGGAGAGGGTCCCATACTGTCCAAGCTCCAAGCCTCTTGGGCCAGCTCTGGGAATGTGCCAGAGAAGGCATCAGTGAAAATCCAGGTACCAGGCCAAAGTGTGGGTGGGCTTCACTGTCTCTAGGGGTTTGGCCACCAATTGGCCTGGGAGCTGAGAAAGGCACTGAGGGACAGAGGGAAGGGACCAGGCGAGGTCAGCATTGGGAACACAGGTGAGGCCGCTCACTGGTACTGGCCCTTTAGTGCTTTGCCTGAAAGAGAGGAGACACAGTCACATGGCTGCATAGGCCTGGTTTCCGGTGTGTGCCAGCTGGTTCAGCAAAACCCTTCCTATTGCCACACACCTCTTTTGTGAGCCCTGCATACATCTAGCTTCAGGTTGCCAGGGGCGGCTATACTAAGCATCTCCTGGTGCTCTCAGTAGGAAAGGGGTCACCTGTCTCCTCTCTTCAGTAACAGGCTGCTAACCAGAAAAGTGGACACCTCCCGACTCTCAACCTCCAGTGGCCTAGCTTAGGCCTGCCTTGGATACTGCCCCATGGGTGACCTGGGGGTACGCATGCTTTCATTGGGTTTCCTTTTCCCTTTAAACCCCTACCTTGCCCTTGGGCCGAGGAGTGGCAGTGGTGGCATTGGCTGTGGAGGTGACAATGCGCGGAGAGCGGCGAGTTCCACCGCGGGTGTTGGGAGAGGCTTTGGCTGGGGCCTTCTTTGAGGCTCCTCGCCGAAGAAGGCTACTTCCCAGCTTCTTAGGTGTATTGAGGATGCTGAAAGCCATTGACTGGCGCCGATCAGCCTGGAGAGTGAGAGCACCTATTGCTGGCAAGTCCACTGTCTTCCCAAGCCAGCCCACTGCTCCAGGGCCCTGCCAGGAAGGCTCCTGTGTCCCCTTCCACCCCAGCCTAACCTGCTTAGGAACAGCTGAAGCCGCTTTCTTCTGGGTCTCAGTAGTGCTCTGTTTGCGCCCTTCGTGTCGGTCCCGGGGGGTTATAGGGCGTGGGAAACAGCTGGTGGCTTTCTTAGACTATGGGGAAGAAAAACGTCACATCCCGAGTTATGTGCTTTGGCTTCTCGGAGCTGAGTGGGCTTGAAGTCAACCTGCTTCCCTCCCCAACTCACCCACAAGCCTCCCCTTCCCTGCAGTCCTGCCCCTCACAGCCCTCGGAAACTTCCCACTTCTCAGACTTGTGAGCTGGCAAAACAAAACACAGACCCACCTCGGGGGTGCCAGGACCCTGGTGGGTCTCTGAGGACACTCGTTTACGCTGTTGCCGGGTAAGGATACCAGTGCCCTCAGCAATCTGGGCTGGCTGCATGCTGGCTCGGCGCAGGGTCTCCTGAGGGTCCCCGGTCTTCATCTCCTCGTCTGTGATGGTGGCCAGGCCAAGGGATGGCTGCGTGGACAGAAGCGGCAGTCAGCAGGCTCCCGCTGTATGGACACGGGCCAGGGACCAGCTGATTTGGCTCCTCATGTCCGACACTCAAGCAGCTGGATCCTCTCCCTGACGAGGCCTCCCTTCCTGTCCTCTTCACCTACACCCTGAACCAATGGCCAAGAGTCCTGAGCTGGCTCCTCTCCAAGCTCCAGAGCCAAAGCTGCTTCACCTGGAGGTGTAAGGCACCCTGCTCAGTGGGCCAGAGAGCCTGTCAGCAGGTGGCACTCTGGTGAGAAGCCAAAGGAGGAAGGACACGGCTGGGAGGCCTGCGCAGAGACCCTGGCGCTCACCCTGGACTCCAGGGGGTAGCAGGTCTTCAAGTGCGGGGGGCACACGCGGTTGCGCTGCTGCAGCTCCGCAATCCGGTTCCAGTCGTCCAGCTGCTCAGGCTCATCCTGGCAAGTGCCCATGTAGAAGCTGTTCCTTCCTGGGAAAGGCGGAGGTGTTGGCACAAGTAAGGCTGGAGCTAGCAAGTTGCTCACCGGTCCTGGGACCTTGCCAGACTTTGCTGCCAGCATTGCCCTACTCCTAACCCAGGGACTTGCAGTGGTGAACAGCCCTGTTTGACTCCGTGCTGCAGGGAGAGCAGGGGCAGAGACCGTCTCTCGTGAGGGCCGCCATAGCAGTCTCCCGGCAGGTCAGCAGGTCACATGCCAGGCCAAGTATTATGTCTTACCCACCTGCCGAGGGCTGTGGTGCCCCACCCAAAGAATCCCACCGCTACCTGAGAACTGATCCGTGTTACTGCGCCAGGCATCTCGGGCCTGAGTATCCCAGGTGAGAGTACCTCAGCACAGCCAACCCGAAGCCAGAGAGAGGGGAATACGTGTGCTGGCACAGGAAGCCTGGCCTGATTTTTAAAAGCGTGCCTCTTCTCTGGGCCAGTCAGATTTCCGGGTGTAGTTAAGTCCTATAGGCCCCTCACCTGGTGGGGCCCCACTGGACACCCCAGCCTGGGAGCGGCGAGCAGAGCTGCGAGTGGTGGGCCGGTAGCCAGGCAGGCTGAGCAGAGCTGAGCTGCCGTCATCGGGAGAGCCCAGGCGGGCTAGAGACTGAGTTGAGGAGGTGGCCCGCAGACTGGCCTGGGAAGCAGGGGCAGACCGTGTGCTGTAGAAAGACGAGTTGGCGCTGTCTGGCTCCTCCGCATCTAGCTTCTGGAAGACAGAAGGACTTGTTCAGGGCCACCTCGCCCTGGCCCCGTAGCATGGGTGTGTGTATTCCCACACCAGTGGGGGCACTGGGTCCTATTGTCAAGACCCTTCTGTTTTGTCCACTGTCTCTGGACAGCACTGAGGGAGGAAGGGTGAGGCAGCTCATTTCAGAGGTGCTCTGTAAAGAAGTGAGGGTACTAACCCCAGAACACACAGCTAGAAGTGGCCCAGCGGGAGCCGGAACCCATGTTCTAACCACAGCCTGCACTGCTCTCAGCCCAGGTTTTTGGGGTCCTGGGCATCCTCCGTAATTTCTCCAGCTATCTGATGGGAGAGGCATCCTGAGGCTTTTTTCTCCTCTACCTCCTCCCCGGAGACAAAAACAAGGGCGAGAACCTTCCGCTTGGCCTCATCCACTAGGGGCTGAGCTGCACCTTTCCTGCTCGCACCTACAGCCTGTGCAGAAGCACATCAGGCCTGGGAGGACACTAGCCTTTCCACAGAAGAGGCCCTAAGCAAGTCACCAGCCTTCTCCAGGTCTCACCTTTCCCATCTGTATCACACGACTGGCTGGCATCCCTGTCTGTACCCAAGGACCCGACAGAGAGAGGCCTTTGAGAGAACTACTGTCCTGCAGCCCCACCCCAAGCAGCCTGACCTTGGTCATGGTGATGTTGATGATTTGCGTGGTACGCCTGCGAGTGGAGCGCGTCTTACGGCCCGAGTCCAAGAAGGTTTCCCCCAGGGAGTCCAGGCTGCTCTCCAGGGGGGCCTGGCCCCGAGCAGGGATTGGGGTGAAGTAGAGACTCTCCAAGGATTCTACCTTGGGGGGCAGGCGCTGGGAGATGGGTGAGGCTGGCTCTCCAGGGACACTGGTGCCATCTGGCTGGGTACGAGGCAGCTTGCTGTAGAAAAGGAACTTGCTCAAGTAAAGTCATTTTGTGTGTACCTCTGCAGCAAAGTGACCACTTCCTGCACTTAGTACACACAGTTGCAGTCCAATACCCTATCTGTGGTTTTTCAAAGAGCCCTTAACCTGGGCTTTTTTACCAGCCCCTGCTCTCCAAGCCTGCTCTCCATGTCCTATAGTATGGACATCTCCAAGAAACAAGTCACAAACAAAGGCACCTGTCTGAGCCTCTTCCTGCATCTCTTATGTCAGCAAGTGGGTGTCCCTCATGTGCTTCCCCCACCATGGACGTGGGCACAGGCGTGATCTGACCTCTCCCAGCCAGCACAGCTGAGCAGCACCTACCCACCCCTCTGGATGCACCTACAGACCAGCAGCTCCCTCCTCAGGCAGCCTCCTCTCCTCGCACCTAAACTTGGAGTGGCACTCGAGAGGCAGCAGAGGGGCAGCAAGCAAGGGCTTGGGCTGGGCTGCTGGGCTCCAAAGCCCAGCTCCACTACTCTACGTCCCAGTTCCATCAGTTAAAACAGCGCAATGCCGGACGTGGTGGCTCACGCCTGTAATCCCAGCACTCGGGAGGCGGAGACAGGAGGATTGCTGAGTTCGCGGCGGCTTGCCTGGGCTCCATAGTGAGCTCAGGGCCAGCCTGAACTACAAAGCAAGACTCTGTCTCAAAAAGCAAAAAAAAAAAAAAACAAAAAAAAAAACAGCGCAGTAAGCGGAGCCTACCTCAGAAATGAAGCGGTTTTAATTGCTGTAGGTGCTTAGAACAATGGCACATAAGTGTATGGTAAGTATTTGATAGATACAATATACGGGCTTTCAGTCCTTTACACTACTGGAAAAATCTTTCCAAAATCCAAATCCAGCCATGAACTCAATTTCAACCCTTCTGAGGTTCCTCGGTGCCTTAAAATGAAACGCAGCCTCCCGAGTCAAGTAAGGCAGACACTGGGCCCTTGGTCCTCCTCCCGGTCTCCTGTCCAAGCCCAGCCGGCCGCTCAGCCACTGCTCACACTTGCATACGTCTGCCCCGGGCACACACACCTGTGACTCCTTCAGACTCAGCATGAGTGACGGCCTCTCCTCACCACTCCTTTTACTGTTTATGTCCCACTTTTACTCACTAAACATCCGCCATCACACCTGTGACATTTTTTATGTATTCTTCTCTATGAATAAACTCCCAATGGGCAAAGGGACTGCGTCCGACTGACCCTCCTGGCCCAGGGAACAACAGACTTGGGGCGGGGGAGGCTCCTAACCTGGTGACACTAAGTGGAGTCCCCTCCTCGCAGCTCAGGTCAAGGCTGTCGATACTCAAGTCCAGCTGGGGCTTAGCCTGGGGTTCACGGCTCTTTAAGGCATCAGATGCCACCTGGAATTTACCCAGCTCGCGAAGCTGCTGGTCTGCATGGGCAACCTGGGAAGGAGCAGAGGAAAGCCTAGGGCAGGGTGGCTCAGAGAGGAGGGTTCAAGGCCAGACTGTTCAGTCAGGTGCTCACCTGCGCCTCCAGGCTACGCACTTGGGCGGTGAGGTGGCGGCAGGCCTGCTCCGCCTCCTTGGTCTTCAGCCCGGCCTGCTGCAGCTCCCGGCCCAGCCGCTCAGATTCCGTCCGAAGCTCCTTGTTCTCCTTCTGCAGCTGCTCCAGGCTGCGCAGCTGCTCCTGCAATTCTTGGTTCTGCTGCTTTTTGGCATCATAATGGGTCTTGGCTTTCTCCATCTGCTAGGCACACAGGTGGGTGGGTGTGTAGGGCAGGATCCATAGGGCAGGCAGGACGAGGGGCAGACTGGGCTGATTGTGGCTTCTCACCTGCAGCTTGTAGTGCTCGGCTGCCTGCTCCTTCTGACTCAACTGTGCCTGCAGCTCATTCAGCTGGGCCTGGAGGCGCTGTGCCTCCTGCTGGCTCTCGCCTCCCTGGGCCTGGAAAGCCTGGGGACAGTGAGGGAGACCGGGCTGGCTGCCCCACCCCACACACTGACCTGGCCTAGCCACGTGGGTGCTCCTAGGGTGTTCAGGACCCCTCCTCAATATACCCACTCCTCAACCACAGCCCCCTGAAACAGCACCGCCCTCTGTGTTTTTCTGCAGCTCTCCTACCAGAAGGACAGCCCTGTCTTGGAAACCAAGCCCAACGGTCCATGCTCTCACCCTGTATGCATTTTCCCCATGGACGAAAAAGCTGATCCTCAGAACACCCAGATGCAGATCATGGTGCCAGGCACGGGAGCTCTGACCAGGAACTCATCTCCCCTCTAGACCACTTTGTGAACAACTTTATTCTCATTTCAGAGATGAAGAAACTGAGGTCAGTGCTTTAAGCCAACTGACCTAAGTCACCATGACTATGGCAGAGGAAGACCGAACTTGTTCCTCTGAGCTGCAAAGCTGGCAAGGGCTTATTTATGATGCCAGCACTGCCACCTGTCCAAACCCTGAATTCTTCAGAACAGGTCCATGTCTCTCTCCCTGGAATGCCAGTTCCTGTAGACACTGGGTAGGAGGTTCTCTCCTATGGTTCCTAGCTCAGCGAAGCCCCCAAAAGAGATTAAGAAACATGTTTATCACATAATCAGACCTGGTGCAGAGCATACAGGAAGAAAGAAAATAAACTGTGAGCTCCACCTACACTGGGGGCCCCCAGGGCTTCAGTGAATCTCAAAGGCACTGGTGCCCTGATTCTTTTCCCTGAATAAAGGCTGAAAAGCCCAGCGCTGCAAAAATATTACAGCAACTGACATAATCTAAACATCAAACATACTAACTGCATTATAATGTCATTGCCACTCTCACCTACTGAGCCCAGACCACCTAGATAAGCGCTGTTCTGCAACTGTCTGGGAAGCGGAACATACCCACAGCATGAAAAATATGGCTTGTGCAACTTAATTCAACTTTTTAATATAATTTAAAGAATGCCAAGTGAGTGGCTAGAGCAGAGAATGAAGGTCTAAGAAACAGAACCCTGGTCTTCCCTCAAGAGCTACAATGACATGCAGGGTCTCCCAAATCAGGCAGGCACACAGGCTGCCCCTCCTCTTTCCATACTCCCCACAGCCAGGGGCCGACAGAGCACTTGTCTCCCCCCCCCTCACTCCAAGGCAGCCAGAAGCCAGGCCTGTCCCCCAGGTGTCCCACCTTCAGCTTTTGCTGCTGCACCTTGCTGGCTTGGTCGTAGTCAGCCAGCTTCTTACTCAGCTCTTCCACCTGGAGGGAGGAGACACAGCCAGACTCAGGAGACTCTTCACAGGAAGGAAGGACAAACCAGAGGGTTTCCCAAGACCAGTGACCCCAATACCCCTAGAAGAAATTCAGCCCTTTCTCTAGTGTCTAGTCAGGGAACAGCCTGCTGCTGGGCGCTGCAGGGCCACAGTGTGGCAGCTGTGCACAGATGCTGCCAGGGCACCTGCTTGGAGCCAGCACAATCAGCAGAGCTGCCTATGGAGCTGCCACCTCACCACCACGCTGCCGCGGCCACTGCTCCAAGGCTGGGGCGGGGACAGATGTCCTAGTCTGGTGCTACAGCAGACCTACTCAGTGAACACCCATCCCTCCCACGTCCCAGAAACCGCCAGAGCAAAAGCCCTGATGCCCAGACCTCTTCCCAGTCTCGCAGTACGTTAGGGCTGGGCTAGCAGTGTGGCTGCCGCGGTTAGCACTGTGGGGACAGATTGCTGGAAGACAAGAGCAGGGTCAGCACATGTATCCTACATCCTCCCCAGTCCCAGAGAGAGGAAGGGCAAGAGAGGAAGGGGCGAGAGGGACAGTAAAAGCCACAAGCACCCCTGGGTCTTCCAAGCACTTTGGAGCTCAGGCAGGACCAGGCAGCAGAGAAAAGCAAGGGCTCCATTGCTAACTGTTTGCTTTTCAATTTAACTGTCCCCCATCACCTCTGGCTTCTTGGAAGAGGTGAGAGGAAGCTGGGAGGAAGCGAGTCTTCCGCAGGGTGCTGTTTTTTTTTTTTTTTTTTTTTGCTTTTTGGAGACAGGGTCTTGCTTTGTAGTTCAGGCTGGCCCTGAACTCACTATGGTGCCCAGGCAAGCCGCCACGAACTCAGCAATCCTCCCGTCTCTGCCTCCCGAGTGCTGGGATTACAGGCGTGAGCCACCACGCCCAGCATTATATGTGGTAACCGGGGATTGAACTCAGGTCCTTACGCTTGCGAGGCAGGCACCGGAACCACTGAGCTAACCCTCCGGCCCTCAGGGTGCTGTTTTTACTAAATACCAGCTCGGTAGCCATGACATCTCAGGAGCAGAGTGAGCTCCTAGAGACAGGGAGGCAGCCAGACCCGGGACCCCTTCTGCTCCAGGCAGAAACACACTGTCCTCTAAGTTAAAGCCACAGAAGATGCTGGGCAGGTGTCCTGAGCTCATCACCCCCCAGCCTATGGCTTCAGTGAGTCCATACTCTCTGCCAAAGAGGGTGCTGTGACAGACAGACCCACAAGGAACTCTGCTGTCCTCTCAGCTGCACGTCCTATACCAAAAACAAGACTTCAGAGGTTTTGGAATTATAAGGACTGTCCGTCACTGTGCTTCCCCTGGTCCCTAACAGGCAGACAAGAGAAAGTGAAGAAGCGTGGAGAGGCCGACCTGGGATGGGTGGGATGAAGCCCGAGAGAAGCCCAGGACACCACACTCCTGGGCGGCCCGGGCTCGGGTTCCATGGCTCGACCCTGACCCCTCCACAAACAGTTCACAACGGGAGCCGGCGGAGGCAAGCTGCAGCCGGGTCATGCACCGACACTGGTCACCGCTTAAGCAGCCAGCACTTATCGAGGACCCCAGGCATTACCTGCTTAGTCTGCTCTCTCTGAAATACCTCTAGCTGCTCCACCTGCGCATGGGGAGGAGCAATGGAGACAGTGAGACGGGCCGGTGACAGCCTGCTGCTGGGCTGACCTAGCTGGGGCTGATGCCTTCCCCGGGGACTACTCTAAGTGGTAAGTGTTAAAATGCCAATGACGTGCACAGGTACAGGTCCCCAAAGATGAATGTGATCGTAATGTACACCTAAAATGTACCCATATATTTAAAGGGAAAAAACAGCTTTAAAATGCCAGTGCTGCTGCGTCCTCAGCAGCTCTTGGGGTCTCCAGGGCAGGTATGCCTCTGGGCTGGGGTGGGGGTCATCACAATGTGACTCTGCAGAGACAGTGGCCAGGGAGCTCTAGGTGCGCTTGAGCTGGGCACCTTACCTGGGCAGTGAGTTTCTGCCTCTCCTCCTGGAACCGCTGCCTCTCCTCCAGGACCTTCACCTTGGCACCCTCATACTTGGCAGTCATTAGCTCCAGCTCCCGGGTAGTGCTCTGAGCTTCCTGCTGCATCTCGGCCAGACGGGCCTCGGCATCAGCGCGCACTGCTGCCAACTCTTGGACGTACTTCTCCCGGGCCTGATCCAGTTCCACCTCCAGAAACTGCCGGCCAAGGTTGGCACGCTCCCCGAGCCCCCGGTTCTCCTCGGCCAGCAAGCCATGAGCCTTTTTCAGCATGCTCAGCTGCTCTGCATAGCTGGCCTTCTCCGCCCGCAGCTGCTGGGTTGCTCGCTCCTGCTCTGCCACCTTCTGCCGCAGGGGCACCAGCTCCCCAAGCTCCCGCTGGGCCCGCATCAGCTCGGTCCGCAGCCCGCCAGCTGCCAGCTTGCTCTGCTCCAGCTCCTCCCTGTGGCGCTTCTCAGCAGCTGCCTGCTCGGCCTGCAGCTGCTGGCAGAGGTGCTTCGCGGGCAGCAGCTCACTCACCATGGCCTGGGTGCTGGTGTGCTCCAGCTGCAGTGCGGAGAGCGCCTGCTCCTTCTGGAAGAACTTTTCTTGCCATGCCTTCAGCTCTTGGCCCAGCTCCTCGGCTCGCTCTGCCTGTGAAGCCAGCTCCTGCCGCAGGTTCTCTGAAGCCGAGCGCTGCTTCTCTACCTCCTCCCGGAGGCTCTGCACCTCCTCACGAAGAGCTGAGCTGCGTTCCGCAGCTCTGGCACTGTTGCTGGCTGTCTCTACCTGGAGCAAACGCAGCCTCTCTTCCAGCTTCTGGCTCTTCTCTGACTCGGCTATGACCAGCCGCTTCAACTCCTTGCTTTCCCCCTCCTTCTCCAGGACCTGGCGGTTCAGGATGGACACTTCCTCCTCCAGGCTGCTAATGAGGCTGCTTTTTCTCTCAGCCTCCTGCTGGCCCCGGGCAACTTGGGCTTTCCACTCCTCCTCAGCCGTGCTGTGGTCTTGGGCCTTGGCACGGAGAGTGGCCAGCTCCTTCTGGGCGGAAGCTGAGGCAGCCTGACTGTGCCCCAGTTCCCGGGCTTTCTCCTCTAACTGGCCCTGCAGAGTCTGCAAGGCCCTGTCCTGCTCCACGCGAGAGGCACGCTCCAACTCCAGACTCCGAGCCAGGCCCTCAGCCTGCTCCTGCCGCTGCCGGCATTGCTGTTCCAGCTTGCTCACCTCTGCCCGCAGCACCTCCAGCTCGGAGCCTGGTGCATCCACCTTTCCCGCAGCTTCAGACTGGGTTCCCATGCCTGGAGCACTCTCCCCACCGGCCACCCCTGCAGACTGGCGGGGCTCCTTCTCCCTCTTGGCCAGCTGCGCCTTCAGCTCCTCCACAGTCTGCTGCAGCTCCCTCAGCTCGGCTCTCTGGACGGCCTCCTGCTCACGGAGCTTGCTCAGCTCCTTTCCTTTGCCATCCTTTTCGGTCAGGGCACGGGACAGCGCCTCTTGCAGGGCAGTGAACTCCACTCGCTGTTCATTGAGGGCATTCTGCAGCTTCATCTCAAGCTCTGCTCTGGCCGCCTTCTCCAGGGCAAGGTCAGCTTGGGCCTGGCCCCGCTCCTGGGCCAGCCGGGCCACCTCCTTCTCCTTCTGCCCACGCTCCTCTTGCTGCTGGCCCTGGCTCTCCAGCAGTGCTGCCCGCAGCTTCTCCAGCTCAGTGCTCATCTGCTCTGCCTCCAGCTCCACGGCCCGCAGCGCTGCCTGTGTGTTGCAGAGCTGCTGTCCCTGCTGCTCTTCCGGCCGCTCAGACTCTCTGTCTCTGGCCCCTGGGGCCTCCTTGAGCAGTTCAAGGGAGGCCGTCTCCTGCTGCTCCCCGGCCTTGCGCACCAAGGCCTCTAGACGGGCCACCTCCTTGCTGGTAGCAGCCATCTTTTCCTGCAGAGTGGAGAGGTCACCCGCCAGCCTCTGGGCCCTGCTCTCTTTCTCCTGGGCCTGCTGGAGAGCTCGAGCCAGGCTCGCGTGCAGCTGCGCTACCTCACTCTGCTGCTGGCCTCTCTGAAGCTCACTGTGGGCCTCTATCCCTGCCATCTTCTCCTTCATCTCCCGCAGCTCCTGGCAGGACTTCTCGTACTCTTGCTTCAGGTTTGCCAGCTGTTCCTGGAGGCCATATTGGGTCTCTCCTGGCTGGCTCTCTTCATATCGCTTGCGCCAAGTTTTAACCTCCTTGACAAGCAGCTCGACCTCACGCTCAGCCATGTTGTTGGAGGTTCTGGCCTTTGCCAGCTCCTGCCGCACGGCTTTAATCTCTGCCTGATGGGTCTCTGCAAGCTGCTGTAACTGGACACTCAGCCCCCTGCGTTTGGTCCTCTCCTCTTCTAGCTCCTTCCGTTCCTGCTTATGCTCTTCTGCAAGGCTTCGGGACTCCGCCTCCATTTCGGAGATGCGGCGCTGCTGCTCCTCCAGGGCAGCGGCAGCTCTGCCTTTCTCCTCTTCGAGGCTGCCCTGGGCGATCTTCAAGGATTCCTCAAGGGCCTGGAGCTGCTCCTGAAGGTGGGCCTTCTCCTGGGCCACCCTGTCTCTGTCGGTTGCTTTTTGCTGCTCAGCCTTCAGCCGGGCCTCCAATGCTGCCACCTGAGTCTGGGCCTCGCGCTGGTCCTGGTGGGCTGCTGCAATGCGGGCACACAGTTCCTCCACCTTTTGGCTCAGCTCTGCTCTCTCCCGCTGGGCCTGGGCCACTGAGTTCTGAGCACTGTCCTGGGCTTCATTAGCAGCCTGAAGCTGCTGCTGCAGAGCCTCCAATCTGGCAGCCTTCTCCTTCTCTACTGCCTCCAGCTGTTGGCAAGCTGCGTCCCGCTCCCGTAAGGAGGCTTCCTGCGCCCTGGCGGCAGTGGCCAGTTGCTGGGCGTGATCCCGCCTGCAGGCTTCCAGCTCCCTGGCGGCCTCTTCCAGCTGCTGCCCCTTCTGCTTCAGGCTCCCGCTCAGCTGCTCCACCTGGTGGCGGAGGCCCTGAGAGGTCTGCTCTTGCTGTTGGAGGCTCTGTGCCAGCTGGGCCTGCTCCTTTTGGGCCTGCTGCTTCAGACCAGCCAGCTCTTGATCCTGCTCCTGGAGGGTAGCGTTCAGTGTGGTGACCTCTGCAGTCAGAGCGGCCACCTGGGCACTCAGCTTGGTGGCCTGAGCCTGAGAGGCCTGCTCCAGCTCCTCCTTGGCCTGCCTCAGGGTGGAGATAGAGCTCTGCAGGTCGGCGATCAGGCTGGCCAGCTGCTGCTTTTCCTCTTCAAAGTGGCCCCGCTCGGCCAGCAGCTGGGCTTCCTTCTGACCGTGCTCACTCTCTAGCATTTCCACCCTGGCCTGGAGCTGGGTGTTCTTTGTAGCCAGAGTGGCTGCCTCTTGCTTCAAGCTTTCCAGCTGGTGGGACAGAGAGATGAACAAGGATCAGCATGACTCCTTGCTCACCACATCCTCTGGGAACCAAGCCCAGCACATTGGTCTTCTGGCTGCTCCTGTGTATTCCTACCTGCAAGACGTCACCTAGCACCTCGCCTTTCTCCTGGCGTGGGCTTTCTGGCAGCTGGGCCAAACGTTCTTCTAGCTGGGAAAGTTTTCCCTGAAGAATTTCATTCTTCTCTTCAAGGCATTTCTGGGAGTAAACAAGAAACCCATGAGAAGAGATGGAACAGGTATCAGGTCACATAGGCCCTCACAGACATCAAGGAGGTGTTCACACTACCATATTACCAACAAGCTCTGTCTTTGCCCTGGTCTCAAGAAGAAAAAAAAAAAAACTCTGAGAAACTATGCATCTGGGCCTGTGAAGGAACCTGACAGACAGACCAGGGTGGGGGGGCACCCCTCTGGGATCAACACTTAGCAGCAACCTAGCCTTGCTCCCACTTCCCCATCATTTTTTTTCTTTTTTTTTGAGACAGGGTCTCGCTTTGTAGTTCAGGCTGGCCCTGGGCTCACTATGGTGCCCAGGCAAGCCGCCACGAACTCAGCAATCCC
>PVIC010026326.1:0-24641 GCA_004025085.1 Thryonomys swinderianus | reverse complement strand
CCTCCTGTCTCTGCCTCCCGAGTGCTGGGATTACAGGCGTGAGCCACCACGCCTGGCGCTAGTCACCTTTCTTACTGACTCTGCTCAAATGGATAAAGATTCATTGTCCTGATAGAAGATAAAACATGATCTATGTCAGAATTCTTTCCCAACTCCACTTGACTTTTATTCATAGAGAACCAAAAAGAAAACCAGAACAGGAAACTCTTCTTTAGATTGCAAATCATATTTTGCTATTTGAGTGAATTTTAATTCACCGATTCTGTTTCAGAGCAATATTCATTATTCAGATCTCCCCAGAGATGGTGTTCCCAGTCTCTGTGTGGATTCGTCTACTGCAGTAAGAGTGTATTTTTGATCTGAGATTCTGTAGATATATATTCAAACGAAAATAAGGTGAGTCTCTCAAGGGTATTCTGATCCTAGCTAAAGTACAACTTGAAAGGTCAGTGGAGGAGGGGCTAGTTCCCAAAGGGAAAAGCTATTTCCCTGTACTTGCTTGTTGGAAGATGAATACGCTAATTGGAAAACTAGAGATTCTGGGGATTTGCAAGTAGAACAGGTGAAAATGTAACTGGTAATAATTAAAGGCTAATTATCTTCAACCCACAATTGGCCACAGGAGGTTCTTCTAAGCCACATGAATAGACAGGCTGAGAGAAAAAGAAAAGGCATTCTGAAGAAGCTACAACTCTGTACACACCTGTGCTGCTAACTAGAGGCAAGGATTTATCATATATAGTCTCTGGTGGTGTATGCTTACCGTATCCTACACATCACTTTCTCTCCAAACTCTGCCTTCACGACTGCTTCCTCTAAATTAGATCAGCATTCAGATTCAGCTTCTAGAAAAATTTCTCTGCTGGCTACAAGACAGATACTTCTCTGATATCTCAAAGAAAACCATTTCTGATACACAACATTGAGGTCTTAACTCCTGAAGGTAGCTCAGGGATGTAAACAGTTTTTTGTGGGTTTTCTCTCCAGAAATAGCATCAAGGTCAAGAGAGACATAAACCCTTTTCATGTCTCTGATATATGTGGTTTGGCTTAGCCCCTCACTTGGGTGTTAAGAATTTCAGGAAAACTTCCCAGAGGCTCTATAGTTGAACTGGGTGTGATGAGTGCATAGACCACAAGAAATATGTGTGATGGCAGAATCATAGACTCATTCACCACAACACAGTGTGGCATGTGATGCATCTCTTACATTTCTGCTAATCTTCCTTCTCCTTGGATACATGACACCCTCCAGTTAACATGTTCATATGAGGACGGACACCTAATCTGCAAGGGGTGAATGACGTTGAATAGGGCACTAATCCAAGGCCAAAACATCAGGGAGCTTTCCCAAGATTTTTCAAAGTGAATCCGAGTCACAGAAATGATCTCCTTCAGGTAGCAAAAATCTCAAACACGGAAGGGCCCAACCACTGCAATTTCCACCACGTAGAGAAAGCTGTTGCTACAGTAGGGAGGAACTAAACTGACAAACCAACAGTGAGGACCAGAAAGGGCACATACTCTTTACTGCTTGAGCTCCTGATATTAGGGGACCAGTATATTTATCCTCATTGATAGGATTATTCCATTCTTCCATAGAGAATGAGCTGAGAAAATTCCAAGGTTTCCCTTTTTGACTAAGTAAGGGGATATGTGACAGGATATAACTTAGGAGCATCAAGCAAAACATTTGGTGATATTGTCAGATCTCCCATAGCCCCATATCTAATAAAAGCAGAGAATCCCCCCTTCTGCCTGAGCCCTTGTTTGGAAGGAAGCAGCGATACCAAAATGGGTCTGGAGCAAAACCTGTTCTGCATAGAAAATGCTTAGCATGGGAAAAAAAAAAGATGATTATGTGCCCTGAGAACAATAGACTAATTATCTGCACATAATAAGTAATATAAGGATAACTAGAAAATTAAGAAAAACCACAAAGAGGACAAAAATGCCCTGTTACTGTGTGCATCCTTGGCACAAAGTAAGAAGAAACAAAACGTGGCTGAGATCAGGTACTTGGCTCCAGCCAGAAGTCTGTGATTCTCTGAAGTGTGTAGTGAGCCTTCTATAAGGACACAGAATTAGCAGAAACAGAAAAATACCAGATAAAAAGTCTTTCTGGAGACTTAAGGATAATCTTAGTGTGTGTGGGATTGATCTTATAAGCTAGGACCACTTGATATGGAATGACAGTATGGGAAATGAGACCCACGGTTTACATTTCTGCAGTACAGAAGAGCTTAAATTTCCCCAGTGTCAGGAAGGTTACTATATCCTTACCATCCACACGAGTGGGTGTCATGCACACAACGCATAGACTATGTAGGTACAACCTGGAGATAAAAGAGAGAAGGATGTCCTCAATAAAAACCAAGATGACTAACATTAATTTGGTTGAGTTCACTTGATGGAAATATGAGCTACTTAAAAATAAAAGCTTAAATTATGAATGTTCCACTTTTACATCCATGGTTTTGAGTGAAATTTGTCATATGTATGTATAAATGAATACCAGTTACTACCTATAACTCAATTTGTTATGTATACATATGATAAATACCAGTTACTGGTTAGAACTAGTTCAACCATAAAACTTATTTTGAATTTGTATTGAACACAGCATGTAATTTTAGCTTTTTATGCTGTGTTTTTGTATGTAGGGTCAAGATGGGCTTGCTAGAAACAAAGCTGGAAGTTTTAATTTAGTAGACATGCCACTGATATTTTGAAGTAAATAACTCATTCATGAGAGGCTGATATGTCAGGAAGCTAATTGTTATTCTTGGCTGGTTCTACTCCCAGCAAGATTTTTTTTGACTATTGCTCCTCAGTTGAACAGTAGCTTTATAAACGTATGTGCTACATTAAAGACATAAGAGCTTCCCTTTAATTAATGACGCAGCTCCAACTCCATGTAAGTGGAGCAGGATCAGGGAGACTCAGCGATGTCACCCCTCCCTACACTACCTAGCATGTTTACCTTTCACACAACTGTCTCAGGAGGATAGGTCCTGGAAAAGAGAGATTCTAAGCCAAATGCTGACACTTAAAGCATTCAACTAAAAATTTGCTGCCAAGAAAAAAGTTTGGCGTTCCAAGCATAACATTTGAAAGAGTAGATTGGAATAGAGAAACAAAAGAACATGCCCAGAAATATGTTGTTTGTTGAGAAAACTGTGCTCAAGTGTAGAATCCATTTTAATCAAAATTCAGAAGTGCATCCTGGAGACAACCAGACACAAAATCAGGGACATCCTAGCTGAAGGGAGGTCCTGGACCTCAGATAGCCTAGGAGTCACAGAAAGTCCCTGAAGCCCTTCAGCTAAAGTCCCTGAAGTTCCTCAGATGTTACCAACCACACTGAAATAACTGCATAGCAGCAACAATAAAAATACAAAAATAAAACCGAAACTAATACCGAAACCAACTTTATTTAGGTCAGATCCCATGATAATCTCTTGACTCATATCTCTGTCAATTTTTCTACCAACATTGCTGAAGATCAGCAAATTATGGATGCAACAGGAAAACTCAGTAGCAAATGTTACTAAGCTCATTACTGGTAAAGTTGGATAGAAGCACCATTCTGATGTCTGAATCTAGAAATCTGAGCAATTAATTATTGACACATAGATGCTTAACATGAGGAGACTCCCTGATGGGTAATGATGTCGATAGGGAAGAGAAAGGGCCCTGAGTGCCAAGGGTCGCTTGGAAGCACAGGGGAGATTGCTAGCGCTTCCATTCAGGCTGCCTTCTGTGCGAAGTACTGTGGGGTTTCCAGAAGAACTGGGGTGACCACTTGGCTACATGGAACGGGAAGGAAAGAGCTCAAAGGGCAGCTCGTTGTACAACAGCGGAGCAGAAAACTGAAGGCAAGAATCCCATCACAGGTGAAGGTGACAGGATTAAACTGAGAAACCCTGGACGAAATCAGCATTTAAGGAGTGTTTGCTAGGAGGGCAGCAATCGAAAGGCATCTGGAGAGTCAACTTGCAGAATCAGAGAAAGAAGTCGAAGAGCAAACCAGGGCTTATTTCCGGTTTCATTCACCAGTGTATCCCCCAAAGCGTGATAGGTTTAAGAGACAGAAGAGGCTCAAAAACCAGTGCGTAAATAGATCTATCCACATCTAGTGCTGCAGGGAGAAACTACTCTTTATGGTTAAAGTGATCAAGATTCGTATCTGGAGTAGGTCTTTCAAGCATCTCTTGAAAAATCATTTCCTGTGCCAGGGATTTAGCCCAAACGGTACCGTGCCTACCTTGGAGACACAAGGGCCAGAGTTCAATCCCCGGTATCACAAAAAAAAAAAAAAAAAAAAAAAAAAAAGACTATTTCCTGATCCTAAAAAGAGGATCATCTATTTGTTTAAAATAGTTAAAGCATCATCTATATGTTTAAATATTTTCAACCTATTTTCCAAAGAGAGAGATACCACTTATCTGTGATAGAAAAGTAAACATTCCAAGTACTTCTATATGCTCAAATATTTTCAAATCCGTGTTTTAGGAGACAATTATTCAACTACCTACTACTGAAAGATCCTAATTATTTCAGAAATTTCCTACTAAAAATGTACTTCCTAATAGGATGAAGTTATTTAATTTCTGAAGAAATTGAAAGGCTTGAGCATTCCATTAGTGTTTAGACTTAGATTTTCATACATTCATATGCATGCACATGTTATAGGCCTTTCATTAATTTTTCAATGGGCCTATGATTTATGAAGCAGTTAATATGAATTCAGGAATTATATGCTCCCCAAAATGCATCATAATCGGTGTCTAAGTAACAACTGTTTCAAAAAAGAAAGACACAATCATCACTGGGTTGTGTTGGCTGACAAATCTGTAGTAATTAATCTTTGTTTTCAGTGAATATTTTATTAAATTAATTTTGAAAAATATGTGCAGATTACAGTTTAAAGAAGCCTTTATATGTGACAGTGAAATGGAATGAAATGTACTGAAGCCCAGACAGAAGCACCTGCCAAGATCTGAAAATTGAACTGTTTATTTTTTAACCCTAAGATATTCAGGGGATCTGGAGTCTGCCGAGTGAATAGATATGTTTATTAGTTTGTGCCTGAGCACATACTCACTGTCCACCTGAGCTGAGTTTGCTCGGGACACGATAGTGTGAAACATGACAGGCTTGGAAGACCAACAGATCTGGATTTGGAATCCACTTTGTCAATTTCTAACAAGGTGACTTTGAACAATATGTTAGTTCTCTGAGCTTCATCATAAATCAGAACTATTTAGATGCCCACTGTAAGGTTAGTGTAGTTCCAGAGCAAAGTAAGTTCATGTCTCTTCCAGAATTACACAGGGGGCTCCTAGAATAATAGATGTTTAAGAAATCCTTATCAGCTAGGTGTGCAGAACCACAAAGGGTACTGAACAAATCTTATTTCTCTTTTCTATTGCCAACTCCACACCTGTTTTCCTTCACTGATCTCTGCCCAAATATTTCTATTATTGGGATAAGTGACCATTTTGAGCTTGAACTGTCAGAATAATCACCTCAGTCTTCAAGTAGCTTTAGGGATACTACACTTCCTACATTAAAAATGCCAGCATCACTCCGAATGATAGAATCCTGCCTAAATATCATTCCCAACTCCTCCAGAGTAGCACACGCCAACTCCTCCAGAGTAGCACACGCCACCTCCATTGCTTTCACTACTGTGCCACCCATAAAGGCAGGGTTTAATTATCATAACACAACTGAGTTTTCCCAGGGTTTTGGTTAAGTTAATGACAGCCGAACACCCTGCCTTTGCTCGGCATGCATAACCCCCTCCCCCTGCACTGGAAATTCTACTTAGGGTTCTGGTATCAGCAGCAAATGGTGTCATGAAGTACGCACTGATTGTTATTGAAATTAGGACAACCAATAAAGGAGGATCCCAGATCAACTTTGTTATTTATCTTACATTAAGGTTATTATAAAATTGAAGTAGTGGCATGATTCAATTTAGTTTCGTACAGGAATATTGATCTTGATTTTTGCACAAAGCACTCCTTTTGGACTAATGCTCTACGCAAAAAAAAAAATCAATTTGCTTAAAATGCTTCCTTTTATACATAATAGCTTACTCATCGAGAGCTGAAATTCTGCATGTGAATAAAACTGCAGTCTCCTTGCCAATCACAGGAAGCACTATGTAAATTATAATTGGAATATTATAGCAGAAACCTAGAGGCCACAATCTTTCCACAAGATAATTGAATGTCAATAATGATCCAAGAAAACATTTAAAGCTGCTCCTCAGCAGGAGCATAAATGTCGTGAAATTTAACTTTGAAAAAGTGTTTCTATTCTTTTTGTGCTGAACATCTGTCCCTCTATGGAGGAATATAAGCAGGCACTTACCTACTGCAAGTATTTCAGTTCCACATACAAGGAAAAGGCTTATAATAAGCATTGCAGCTCTTGACTTTAGTTCCAAAGGTGTTGGTAGCTGGCAACCAGTCTTTGTAAATCTGGCCAATTATTTAATCTTTGTAAACTTCAGTTTTCTCACAAAACTGAAAAATACCCCTCAAGTCTAAATTGTTTTAATGCCATCAAGAGTCACATGAACATTTTATACTTTGAAACTGTATTACTTAAATGTTGAAAATAACTAGAAGAAAAAAAAAGTATCATGTTAGAACTTCTGAGAGAAGGCAATAAAACAAGAATTAGGACCCTCTTTAGTTCCTCCTACCTTTTTTCAAAACGTATCCTGTTTCATGTGAATTCAAGACACTCTTACTTTTGAGATCTTAATGACCAATTTAGAAATAGAAGATCTTGTGTAATGGTTTCCATCTGGCTTATAAAATGATGTATTAATCATATACATATAATAATCAAGATTTGGAAACAACTTCCGGAATCTAACAGATAAGATTTTTCTATATAAATCTGGGCTTGATATGAGTTAAAATATATTAGCAAGCGTGAGTCCTTTCTTACTGAGATTTATATATGAATTTGATGATGAGAAGACATTGCTCCAATGAACGTTACTTCTCACTGCCACAAAAGTGTTTTCCATGGTCTTTTTAGTATGTCTGATATAGACTTAAATTTAATGTATCACACAGATGTTGTATGGACTCCAAGAGTGGTGACACAGATTTTGCACACAGATACAAACTATCCTTGTTAATACTACGGAGGAGGAGTGTTACATTTTGCCTGTGATCTGCTTCCTTTCAATTTCCTTAAAGCTAATTTCAGAATCATTTTCCCATAAAGTTTTAATTGGGAGTGTTTCTTCACTACCAATCTAATTATTTCCTACTATACCATGAACATGACACATTTCCGGCCTCTCATACCCTAAAGGATTTCAATTAATTGTAGCTATTGTGAAACATTAGGAAAGTAATTCCTACACATTGTGCAATATGCCTAATTTGTACATATCTAGAGAAATGTGATCTAACATAATCATATTCTACTAGAGGCCAAAGAAAGGACATAAATGTGTTATTGAAAGGCAAATCTCATGTGATTGAAATTTGTTGTTTCTCCGGAGCACAGTTTCCTAAAAAATTGAAGCAAATGAGGTTTATTCCATTTTCTTATGCATACAGGGCAACAACTAATCTTTTAACTCTAGCAAATAATGGATGCATTTTAATAAGGCTTTTAAAAATCTGAAATTAGCGTACCATAAAAAAAGAAATTACACATTTTTATCAGTAACTACATGTAATCACTAAGTAATGAAGAGATATTTTTTCTAAGTATTTAAAATTTTCCAAATAAGTCAAGAACTCAGTAAGCAAACTAACATAGTCTAATACATTAGTCTGGTTTAGTCCATAATTATTAAAATCTGCTGCATTGTTACAATATAATCAAATCAATCTACAGAATGACTGAGGATATACCCTCTGGACTGTCCTGCTTACTTGTTATGAAAATGTGGGTAAAACTTAAATTCCCCGAATCTTAGTGTCTCCGAGAGTCAGTGCAAGTTGAACTCCCCACCTCCAAGTATCTTCTGCTTCCTTATCAGGTTTCTCATGATAATGAGTAGATAATGAATTTAAAATTGTTAGAAAAGCACCAGCACTCCTTGCATAACACCCAGGTCGGTAGTGAGCACTTCTTCACTCCCAGCCTGAAGCCTTTCCAGTTTGCCAGGAAGTTTATGCAGAATGAGCCCTTCATCTCAAGCTCATCTAATGCGGGGCTTAAACAATCGAGGTTCTTCCAAAAAAAGATCCCTTGCGGGGCCCTAAAACAAGGTCTCCTTCTCTCCTTTCCCCTCCATTTCTTTTCTTTTCTTTTTTTTTTAATTGAATCTTGTACAGTTTTTGTTGTTGTTGTTGCCAAAAATATAGCTGGTATCCTTCCATCACATAATAGTTTTAAAACAAACAAAATACCAAAAAGGAATTCAACCGGAACCTCAGACTCTATCAGTATGAAGTGGTTTTGTTTTGTTTTGTTTTGTTTTTAATTAAATTCTTTATTGGTACAATTTATATACATCTCAAAATCACATATAACATTGGGAAATTTGTACCAGTATATGCCACAAGTTAATTCTCATTTTTACCCATATCCCTACCCACGCCCCCCTCCTCCCCCCTTATACATGCTCTTTTATTTTCTTTCTGTATCATAAAAGAGCTTGTTTTGTTTTTTGAGACAGGGTCTCGCTTTGTAGTTCAAGCTGGCTCTGAGCTCACTATGTAGCCCAGGCAAGCCTTGAACTCAGCAATCCTCCTGTCTCTGCCTCCTGAGTGCTGGGATTACAGACGTGAGCCACCACGCCCGACTATCGGTATGAAGTTTTATCGTACATGCAAATTAAATCCCTTTGTCTATGATTATTTTTATTTTATTTTTGTTTTATCATTGTTTTGTTTTCAGTGTATATGGAGAACACCTACTCATTGTTTTGCTGGTAGTGTTTTGTTTTGTTTTGTTTTGTTTTTTTGAGACAGGGTTTCGCGTAGTAATTCAGGATGGCTCTGAGCTCACTATGTAGCCCAGGCAAGCCTCGAACTCAGCAATCCTCCTGTCTCTGCCTCCCAAGTGCTGGGATTACAGGCGTGAGCCACCATGCCCAGCTTGCTGGTAGTTTTTATCCTTGTGTAAGTTATTTTGCTTCTCTCAAAATCCTTTTCATCCTAGTTTTTTCAAAGAACCACATGACTTCACTGGGCATGGTGGCTCACCCCTGTAATCCCAAGCACTAGGGAGGCAGAGGCAGGACGATTGCTGAGTTTGAGGTTTGCCTGGGCTACATAATGAGCTCAGGGCCAGCCTGAGCTACCAAGTGAGACCCTGTCTCAAAAAAAAAAAAAAAAAAAAAAAAAAGAACCACACGACTTCTTTAAATTTATCTGTATTTATGACAGCTTCAAAAATCTCATATAAATCTACATGCACTTTTCCTATTTAATAAAACACTTCAGGCAGACAATACCCTACTCCTCCTAGTACTGTGTAACTAATTAGTATGCATTGAGAATAATATGTATACATACTCCTGTTAAATATCATGTCATATACACTTCATTTAGAGCTGATTTTAAAAGTAACTGACTTTATTCCTATGATCCTCAGCTGTATTCTCTTATGTTCAACTTATTTTATAACAGTGTTACCTTAATTAATTCAATTCTTATGGCTAAAATTATCCCTTAATGCTCTGTGTATCTTCTTTAAAACTGATTCTATTATAGCAGAGAGAAAAAAAAATACAACAGTTTGTTTTCAATAGTCAAAGTCATACTGCCATGCACCCCCAGATTCCTACAGGTTTTACAAAGACAAAATCATCAAGAGTCAGTTCCACGCTATTAGTCTGCCTTCCCCTCCTGACATCTGTTAGCGCCCATACCTACAATATAATCCCTTGCCCTAAAAGTCCTAGAATCTTCTCTCTCTGGAGATTCACCTCTAATGTTTCTTTCTGTGGATAATAAGACAAAGCTGACAAGTATTTGGCCCTTGAATTTGCTTTATCATTGGAATATTTCTCCCTACCTCTTAATTTAGAAATCATAAGCCAGGAGGCCAGGTAATAATGTGGTAAAATCATAGACAAATAATAATATTTCTGTTTTCCTCCAATTTACTCTTATGCTAATCTTCCTCAATTAAAAAAGCCTTTTATATGCTATCATCAACCTTACAAGTAAAACCTCAGAAGTATTTTATCTTCCTTAGTATGCTTCACCTCTAAATCCACTTAGAGGCCCAATACCACAATATAGTTATTATCTATTCCAAATACTTAAATAGTTTGTCCATCCTTTCAATCTCTGCATTTCTCATCTTAATGCAGGCTTTGATCTTCCATCTAAGCACACAATGCATATGGAAATGTTAATCAATATATGGCACTCTTCTGAAAGTATTGACTTTCTAATTGCTTATTTTTGTACCATCAAAATGCTAAGACTTCTTTTGATATGACTTGCCAGCTTGATATTATGTCCTTCAGCTACTGTACTGCATGAATAATGCCATTACTATAACTATTATCTTTTCTAATTTTTAGTCATTAAGGTTTATTTTTTAAATTGACTTTATTGGTGCATTTTCTACAGGCATTATGATCAATTCATCATTGAGAATTTGTACCTGTACATGACACATCTTGATTCTCATTTTTACCGTTTTGCCCTGCATTTTTTAAAAATTACATTACTGGGCCGGAGATTTAGCTCAGTGGTTCCCGCGCCTGCCTCGCAAGCACAAGATCCTGAGTTCGATCCCGGTAACCACATAGAATGCTGGGTGTGGTGACTCATGCCCACCAGCAATCAATACCACATACCATAGTGCCGGGCGTGGTGGCTCACGCCTGTAATCCCAGCACTCGGGAGGCAGAGACAGGAAGATTGCTGAGTTTGCGGCAGCTTGCCTGGGCTACAGAGTGAGCTCAGGGCCAGCCTGAACTACAAAGTGAGACCCTGTCTTAAAAAAAAAAAAAAATTACATTACTTCTCCCTGGAAAGAACATAGAACTTGCAAAAGAATAGAACTATGACCAACATATATTCGAAGATCTAATTGGCATTTTTTTTCCAGTACTAGGGATTGTTTTTTATTGGCAACTCATAAACCAGATAGCATCCCATAGACAAAAGGGACAATAGCTCTGGTAAGCTGAACACAGGAAGTAGGTTTGATAGGAAAAAGGTGACAGGAAGCAGGAGCAAGGAGCAGAGCGTTCACGTCAAGGTCACTTTATTTTTAGAAATATAAAAGAAATGAGGTTGCTGTGTGTGATTTTTTCTTTTATTCCCCATTTGATTTCTAGCAATGTTTGAACGTATAAGTAAATAGATTGCTGTTTGGCAGTGTGGACTTTTATCACTTGGGGTCTGCTGTCTTATAACAAATTTTGATTTGTCTTTACAGGTATCGTCCACATTTGTTTTAATTTCAGTTCTAATGTTAAATATATTCTGTGTTCACCACTCAATTTTCTTTTTATTTATTCCCAGTTGTTTCTTGGTGGACATCAGTTAAACATTATGGTGTTTTGGTGAAATAACACTGTCTGAAGTTCTTATATATTTGATGCGTTTATAGTAACTGAAACACTTGAGGATATCATTACAGGATAAAAATCCTCAACTCACATTTTTCCAGTTGTTCTTTTGTTCTGTTTCTACTGCATAGGGTTTCTTTGTAAATATCCTAAGCCAAAATGAATTTTTTATCTTTAAAAGAGCTTGAAAATATTTGCAGGTTGTATCTGATAATCCATTAAGATCCCTATTACCTAAAGAAATCCTAAAACTCAACAACAAGTAAAGCTGATTAAAAATACACAAAGAAATTTTAATACCCATTTCTTAAAGGCAAGTTATATAAACAATCAAGTACATGAAAAAGATGCTTGAAATGTCTAATCCCAAGGTAGTATAAATCAAAACTACTAAAATACCACTTCAGAACATTAAAAAAGCAGGATGAAGCAAAACAAAAACAGAGAAGAGCAAGTGTTAGCACAGAGAAGTTGGAAATGCTTGCATTTTGTTAGTAGAAATGTAAAATATTGCAGCTTCTATAGGAAGCTGATTGCTCAGAATAATAAAAACAGAATTGTTATATATTCCATCATTTCTCTTGGTATTCTCCTGTAGCCCCATCATAGAAGTTTACAATGTGAACACTTTGGACAAAGAATTGATGGTTTCTTATACATATATAAAACTAGACATTTTTATTTTGTATCTCATCAATTCTACTCTTTGAACTTATGCAAGAACAATGGGCTGGATTAATAATAGCTTATTCATATTAATCCAAATCTAGAAACAATAACAATCCCATCAACAGGAAATGGATACATTAGTTTCATACCATTCATTATAATATTTTAAACCTCTATTGGGGTTACATATCAAAAATTACCATATAATACACATAAATCTCTCTGCTTTATATCATATGCACTTTGTTTCAACCAGGACAATGTTAAGCATAAAATAAGGAACGGTTTGGCTTCTTCCTCAAGGACTTTTTAAGCAAAATATATCCCTATTAAAATCCAATCTAAAATGTGGTGTGGTTATTTATTATGTAGATATAATTGTTTTATTTTTTATATTTTATTTTATTTATTTTACTTTATTTTATTTTACTTTATTTTATTTTATTTTTGAGACAGGGTCTCACTTTGTAGTTCAGGCTGGCCTTGAGCTCACTATGTAGCCCAGACAAGCCTCAAACTCACAGCAGTCCTCCTGTCTCCGCCTCTTGAGTGCTGGGATTACATGCATGAGCCACCACACTCGGCACTGTGATATGTGGTGGGGGGATTGAACTTCCGACCTTACACTTGCAAGGCAGGCACCAGAACCACTGAGCTAAATCCCAGCCAATTCTGCTTTAGTTTAGAAAGATTTCATTGAATTACACATTTCCATATGTGTAGTCTGTTTTATTATATTGGAAGTTTTCTCTTTAGAGACCTTGAATATATCTATGCTATTCTTGTTTGGTTTGTCCTTGTGGTTGGTTGTTATTGTGATGTTGTTCGCTTCTCTGTTTGGTGGTAATGGAGATTGAACCCAAGTGGCATGGAGCTACTTCCTCAGCCCTTGATTTTCTGAGGCTGAAGCTTGCAAAATTTCCCTGGGCTAACCCTAAACTTGTGACTCTTCTGCCTCAACCTCCAGAATAACAGGATTACAGATGTGTTCACTTTACTTGGTTCTGACTATGTTGCTATTTTTCTGTCATTTTTAAAACTCTTTTTAATTTTTCGAAGCACACAATTTCTTCTGATCAGACATACATCGTGATTAATGTACTGACAGAACTTTAAATAAGATTACCATAATTTCTGTATCACATAATATAATGAAAATTTTTGATTTTCACCTATGTTGATCAATAGTTTCACATTTTCTTGGAATCTTTCTTCTGGAGTCCAGAAAATGAAATTTTTAAATAGTTCTCTTATCTGTCTGGATTGTTTATCATTATACCATTTGAAGCTAATCTTCCTCTCAGCTGTGATGAAATATAGGAGGAAAAAAATCAAGGTTATTTTCCCCCCTTAGTTCTATTTTTCCTCACTCCATATCTTCTTTTTTAATGATTTCAACTGTACATGTCTTTATTTTCCACTTAGATTCAAGAGTTTTCATACTTATATTAACATGACTTCCAGTTTATATTTCCAGAACTCTTCACTGAACTGTGGACCTGAACCTTCAACTCCATTCTTGCAAACGCCTTTTCGATACATCAAAGGCAGGTAAAATTCCTATCTGCCATATGAAACCGGACATGAAATTTCTCCCCAATATTCATTGCTCGGTAAGTCTCTATCTACCATCAATTTAAACGAGCCCAAACTCATCTTTGATCTTACATAACTCATCCACCACATTAAAACTACTCCCAAATGTGTTGATTTTGTGTGTATACTTCTCTAGTCTATTTTTTTCCTTTATAGCCATAGCAACTATGTAACCATGGCAACAGTGCTGGTGCAAACTCATTGTCTCTAACCTGAACTACAATAGAATAACCGCACCGCACTCTCCACCTTCACTCTCATCTCTCTGAAACTCGTTTTCTGTGGCACTCGTGGTGATTGATTTCCACAGAAATTCCGATTACATCACCCTTTGACTTAAAAGTCTTCAATAAATTTCCACTGACCTTGAGGTAAAGTCTGAAATTCCACCAGACATTTTGTAACTGGCTCCTCATCTGCTTTATCTCACTGCATCTTGGAATTGGAGCATTTCGTTTCCTATGCTCAAATGACGCAGTTTTGTTTCAGTTATTTACATGATGCCTCCTACACTTTGCCACCCAGAGATTTTTGAAAAGCTTCTTGTTCTTATTTCCTTTGCACTAAATCCTTCATCCCTCCTCGTTTTCTTCACCTTGTGATCATTCTCATTTCTCATCATCAGTCATTAGTTGGTGAGAGAAAAATTTTCAACTATGCTAATCTGGTCAGCATCAACTAGTCCATTACTTCACTGTACCTTAAAATTCAGCTGCATAAGTTACAGGCATGATTTTATGACTCTTTAGTATGATGACTGCACAGATGGATGATCTAACCAACGAAGTTTATATTTTTGAGAAAGACTAGGACACAAGTCATTTCAACTGTTGTCACAAAAACACCACAAACTGGGTAGTTTAAAACATCAAATATTTTTCTTTTCTCACAATTCTGGAGACAGAGAAATTCATGGGAAGCAGTGCATGTCTCAGTGCTGGTAGATTCCATGTCTGAGGAGGACCTACTCCTCACAGAGCAGCTTCTCCCAATGCTTCACATGAGGAAGAGGGCAGATCTACTCTCTAGGATCCATTTTTTTTTCTATTAAAGGTGCCTTTTAATTTTATATATTGTAGTTTTACTTTTATAGTACATGTGACTCCATTTATCATGGGGAGTTGATACCCATCCCAATTCTTTGTATGTCTCCTTCTTTGCCCTTTCCCCCAACCCTCCATTTCTTGGTGGAATTCCTTTTATAAGGACACTAAAAGTAGTCATGAAGGATCTGCCTTCATGACCTAATCTGTTCAAGGCCTCACCTTCTGAAATGATTCCATTGCATGGATTTTTGAGGGGAACACCACATTCAGACCATAGCAAACTCTATTCAACTTTTTTTTCTTCTCTTTGGTGCCTATTTCAGCACTTGACCTCGAGTAAGATCATTGTGTAGGTACTGAATAAATATACGGTAGAAAGGAATCCTGAAAATTGTAAGTTGGGACTCTCATAGTTACTTTTCCCATTCTTGAAACAAAAATACCCAGTGCGCAAAGTTAAAGGAGGGAAGATTCGTCTCAGTTCACAGTACGTAGAGGTTTCAGTCTATAATCAGATGTCCCCAAATCAGGGCAGCAATGCAAAAGGAAATTGCTGGGGAGAACAGTTCATGGCAAGCAAAAGGCAGAAAGGGCAATAGGATCCACAGCAGCCCTCTTCCTGTCCCCTATACTGTATCCAGGCTACATGCTCTTAGGGCAGGTAGTGTTCATATCAGGCTGGGCCTCCCCATTACCCACTCACGGAATTTTGCCAAACAGATCAGTAGAGTAATTTAGTTCTCACATCCCCTTGATCTCAACATCATCACCCCAGCATCACACACTCTAGACTCAGTCACTTCCGAAAAACCCTACATATAACCACATGTGGCTTTGAGGTCATATCTAGACACAACCCATAACAGGAACCAAGTTATAATAGATTTGGGGCAAAAGAATTTCATAAACTCTTCACCATCAAATTAATATTTGCATGATTGGTAGAGAATGAAGGTCTATTAGAAGTTGGTGTATGTAGTTTTTATAAGCTAAACACAGCAAAGATATGTGGAAATAGATACATAGTGAGGCTAAGCAGAAAGTTCTTTTACTGTGACATCATGTGTATTGTAGGTCATAGCAGAAAGAGGGTCATTGTACAAATGAAAGATTATACCTTTGAAACCAGAAGGGAAAAATGAAAGAAAGAAATAAACAATGTGTGAGAATACAGGCAAAGCAGGGTGATCTAATACTGACTTGATCTAAATCCTAGAACAGGGGATGAGGGAGGATGGTTCAAAGATAGAGTTTGAAGAGTCCATGGCTACAATTTTACAAAATTGGTGAAGGTCCCCCCCCAAAAAAGAACCACATGTTCAAAGAATCTCAGGTATGGGAAGAAAAAAAAAAAACTACTATAGGCATCTTCCAGTTGAGCAATTGAAATACACAGACTTGCATTTTCCCAAAAGTTTTCAAAGCACCAAAAGAAAATATAGACAGATTTTTTTTAAGTAGCAAGAAGATGATGAGTCTGGTTAGCTCAGTGGCGCCACTCCTACCTTGCAAGTGTAATGGCCAAAGTTTGATCCCTGGTCCCACCAAATAAATAAATAAATACATACATACATACATACATACATACATACATACATACATACATAAATAATGATTTTCCTAGAAAAGCAGATGATGGTTCATATGTCACTAGAAATGGCAAAGCCTCATGAGAGTGCAAGATATAAATGTTGAAGGAAGAATAACAACTATCAACACTCAACCAGAAATCAATACACAGGAAAACTTATTAAATTATCGAGGTAAAATAAAAACAGTTTCAGAAAAATTCACCAAAATATTTGTTAAGTAATTGTGAAAAAAACATTAATACTGAATGGGAAATTATTCTATGAGATAGCAAAGCTGATAGGAAGAAAAATAATTGCCAACATAGAAACTAGATAAGCATAAACATTCTTTTTTTAAGCTTCTGGTTTTTTTTTAATGTGAATTAGCCAAAATAATTTATAAAATTTTATAACGAAGAAAATGCAATTTAAAAGCATATTTGACAACACTTCATATCATCTGAATGACTAAAATTTAAAAGATTGATTCAAAAAAAAAAAGACTAACAATATCATTCAGCATAGACATAGAGCATGGTAAACTCCTCTGTCTCTTCTAGGAAGACTGCACAACCCTACAACAGCTTTGGGAAATTTACTTAACTGTTACTAGTAATAGCAAGCTTTACCCCACAACCTTTCAATTTCATTCTTAATTACATGTGAGAAAATAAGAATGTATGCTGGCAAAATATTTGCACAAGTTTTGCTATAGGATCTCTGTTTGCAATAATCAGCAACCAGCAAAAGCACAATTCCACTGAGAAGAATAGGTAACTCTCATATACTGAAATAATTAATAAAAATGAATGAACTACAACCCTTGCCCCTGCATACAGAAGCTTTGTGAAATGCAAAAAATGGGAATTAAATTGTGTCATATGCTGATTAAAAAAATGAACTGTTGGGACCCAGATATAAACGGAATGAAATTCAAAACCTGTTAAGCAGAAAAAATAACCAAAGCAATGCATAATATACCTTCATGTAAGATTAAACTATATTAGAAATGATTATAAGAATCGTATGTTGGGGGTGTTACCTAGAAAGAGAGCATGTGCAGTTAACAGAAATAATTTATGTCCTGTTGAGGCCCATATGGCCATGGAAAAATAAGTATAATTGTTTAATGTGTTTGTAACTAATGATGTATAAAATACACTTCAGTGTTTTTGAAAGTTAAAGTAATACTTTTAATATTCTCAAAGTAGTAACTACTCATAGAATGAACCAAATGATTATGAAACAAGTAATGAAGTAAAAATAGATAATTTATTATGAAACAGAAAATAAAGAAATAAAATATGAATCAAAAATAGAATAATATGAAAGGGACAAATTAAAATACAGAAAATGATATGAATAAATATTTTTAAAATCAGTAAATAAAATCTGTGTTTGCTGGAACTAAAAAAGAAAATAGAAAATTGGAAGACAATCTAAAAGAATTTACACAAAATGTAGCATAAAGATGGAAAACTATGAAACAAAAATAAAATGAATAGAAAATAAAATTGACAAATTCCATAGTGGGTCTAACAATTTCACAGCTAAGAAGGCAGATGTACACCAGATTTGCCCCTTTCTCTTAAATATGATACATAGCATCATTTTATTTTGTGCTAAATGGTAGTGCCACTAGTCCCTTTCTAAAAAGATACTATGAGTATAAATTAGTTTAAATGTGCGAAATGCATAAAGGAATTACTGACCTATAATACACAACACTTTTCTTTTGAGACAGGGTCTTGCTTTATAGTTCAGGATGGCCCTGAGCTCATAATATAGCCCAGGCTGGCTTTGAACTCACAACAATCCTCCTGCCTCTGCCTCCTGAGTGCTGGGATTATAGGCATGGGCCTAACATGCCTGACATTGTGGTATATGGTACTAGGGATCGAACTCAGAACCTTGAGCTTGCCAGGCAGACACCAGAGCCACTGAACTAAGTCCCTCCCCACCAAGTTAACTATTTCAAATGCAAAGACTAGTATTTTCAGAACTGTAGAAAAATAAATTAAAATGAAAGGGCATCACAAAAGGGCATCTTTTGCTAGTCTAAAGTAAAGTAAATAGAAAACTATCAAAGGTTGATACATATTTTCTGCAGCATCATACCACACTTTACAACAGTTTTCAGTCTATATAATTGCATGTGTGCAGTTGGAATCTTTTGTCAGTTTCATAATTCAAAATATTACCAATCTTTCTATACACTCACACTCACTACTATTATACTGTAAAACATTTGCCAATTTGGTAATTAGAAAATGGATATTATTATTATTTGTAACAAGCTGTTAGACTGTTACTGTTTATTGACCATTCTACTTACTGTCTGTGGTTAATTTGTTTATGTTTGTTGTTATTTTTTAAAATTTACCATTTGCCATTTTCTTAGCTCTTCAGGAGCTTAAATTTTATTTTGAACAATTATTGATTTATCACATAAATTAAATATTTCTTTTAAAGTGTACCACTATTTTCATTTATTTTTCATTCTAACTTCATTTCATTCAGAATTTTGTTATTTGAGTGTGTGTGTCTTGAAGAACTTGCTCTATGTATTCAAGGCACAAAGATGTTCTATATTTCTCTGAATATGAGTCATATGTCTTTTACATGTTTAATACTTTATTTAGAATTAGTTTTGCTTCTATTTTGAGACATTTTTTTAAATATAAAAACACCATTAATATATCTTTTCCTAAACATTTTCATTGGATTCCCAAGGTCTCATATATATATATTTTGTTTTTTCTTGACTCATTTTTTTTACAATTTATCATTTCTCTATCGCTATAAAAATGTATCATTTTCTGAATTGTTATTTTAAATATATCAAATAGCTTTTAAAAAATTTTTGCATACTTCATTGCTGTTTTAGACTCTTTGCTTTTCTATATAATTTTTAGAATTCATTTTCACAACACAAGGATTCTTTAGTGGAATTCTTTTGAAAATGCAAGAAATTTATAGATTGGTTATATAAAATATGGCATTTTTCTATGTCATCCCTTCTACTAACAATATATCGTGTCAGTTATTAAGATCTTCTTTAACTTCCTTCCAGCAAAGAGGTGGAATATGTAGTAAGATATGAGACAAAATTGTTTCTAGAACCAGAAAGAGAAGCACAGTTTAGCTCTTTGGATTTGAGAATACTGAAATTCTACATTTTCAGCCAAGATGGAGCAACAGGAAGCAGATTTATCCTACTGTCTAAAAACCTCAGAGGAAAAAAAAAAGATTTGGAAAGTCCGATGGGATATGTGGAACTATAGTTGTAAGATAGAGAAGGTTGGGGAGTGCGAAACGGTGATGTCTAACTGAAAGAACACATTTCACAGAAATCTCCAGTTACCGTTAAGACAAGGCCCAGTTGAATCACAGAGACAGAACTCCGCTGCGGTGCAGCCTCGCTCCTGGGGGGAGAAGGTAGCCGGAAGATGAAACTGAGGCGGAGAGTCCCGGGGAGGAAGCTATGCACCCGCGGAGAAAGCCCAGTCCCCTCCAGGTTTTCCTCCTTGGCTTTTCATTTGAACACTGATTAGCACATGCGCCCAATGAAACTACCTGTGAAGCTACTGGGCCCAGAGGAAGGGGTGTTAGAGGTTCCATGGGGCTAGAAATAGTCCGTGTCTCCATCAGTCCCAGTGGAAAATATAATTAATTCCCTGAGCTCAGTGTCAGGGTGAGAAGACACCACAGAAGACTGTCCCAAACAGCCAGACATCAATCAAAGGCTATTCTGTTCTAATCATCTGAAGCTAAAAAACAAACTTCAGAGAGATTAGTTTTCTGGTTGAAGGAGAGTGAATATCTGATTTTTACATGTTTTAAAACTCTATAGTAATCAAGACAGTGTGATATTGGCATAAAGATAGATAAGTAGGTCAATAGAACTGAGTAGAATCCTAACATAGACTCACACACATCACAATTGATTTTTGACCAAAGTACCAAGGAAAAATTCAATGAGAAAATATGATCTTTTCAAGAAATGATTGGTTAGTTTTATTAAAAGTAAATTAAAACATTGACCCCAATCTCTTACCATGTACAGAACTACAGGAATAGTCATATGTCAAGAATAGATAGGATGTAAGAGCTAAAGCAATAAAAATCTGTAGAGTGAAACATAAAACCTTAGTGACCAAAGATTCAGCAAAAAATTTTCTCAGTCGAACAAAATATTTCCTATAAAAGAAAAAAATCACCAAAAAAACCATCAAAATGAAACTCTCTTTTAAAAAAGTTGTTTAAAAAAGAAAAAGACAAACTAAATACAGAAAACATTTGCAAATCATGCAGTCGGCTATCCATATGCAACTGGTTCTATATCCACAGATTCAACCAACTGTGAATCAAAAATGTTTTTAACAAATTACATCTACAATAGTTATATACAGACCTTTTGTTGTCATTGTTCCCTGTACAAAATAGAATAATCACTATTTGCAAGCACTTACAATGTGTGAAGTTTTATGCATAATCTACAGATATTAGAAGTGCACAGAAGGACATCTCTAGGTCATATGCAAACAAATCCCCCTATTATGTAAAGGATAGGAGCAGCTGCAGCTTTTGGTATCTACCAGCATCACAGAAGCAATCTCCAAAAGCTCCTGAGGGACAGCGGAACATCCACCAGAAGGTTAGAAACTAGAATATATAGAGCATAATTACACTTCAACAAAAAAAAATTGCAAAAGCAACATGAGTAAGGTTGTAAAACACAATCATTGTCAAAAACTGTACAGGTGGAAAATAATTACCATCATCATGGTAGTTTGGGAAGTATAAGCTGAAACTTCTATTACCTATCACTGACCATCCACGAGCAAGGTTAACATTAAAAGTGTGATCATTAAACGTAGTACAACCAGAGATCTTCTGAACTTCCAGTAAATGTAAAAATGCACAAACTCTTAGGAAATAAGTGCAATAGTTTCATAGACCATTAAACGTAGCTCAAAGTTAAGACTCTGGCATTGTATTTCTGAAGAGAAAAAAAATACTTGTCCACAAAAATGCTTATGTGTGAATACTGATAGCAGCTACACTTGCAATAGCCAAAACATGCAAACTGTGAAATGGTACATCAGCAGACGCATAGAAAATAAATCGTCATGTACCTGTTCAGTGACATAATACTAAGCAGTAAAACAGAATAAGCTATCAAACATGTGACACACAAGAAGCTGAATCTTAGAACCATAATTCTGAATGAAAGGAAGCCATGAGGGAGAGAGAGAGAGAGTGTGTGTGTGTGTGTGTGTGTGTATATATATATATATATATATATATATATATATATATATATATATATATGCCTTGAGTTGGTTTGCTTAAAATTCTAAACAGTACAAATAATCTATATGTACAGATGAATGACTTCCAGGTGAGAAAGCAAGGAAGGGGAAAAGAATGGTGTTACAAAGAGGCACAAAGAAACTTTGAGTTTCACGAATATGGTCATTGTCTTGATCACAGCAACGTTTCACACAAATGTGCATTTGCCAAATACACTGAATAATACCCTTTAATACTCACATTAAATGTGCATCAGTGATATTTCAATAAAAGCTATCATAAAAAAGAGACTTTATATGCTAGTTAAATTCTATAGCTGTACAAGGAATGAGAAATCCTCGATTAGCAAAGAAAAATACATTTAAGCCCAGTGGATACTAATATAATTTGATGAGCTGGAATTGCAAAAGTGAAATCAAAAATTATCGAAAAGGAAAGTAATGATTTCATGAGGAATTAGGGAGATGAGAAGAGGGTTGTAGAACATTGCCAGACTTGAAGCAAAGAGGAGCAAGAGTATGTACCCTTTGTCTGCTCATCAATCAGTTAGGAAATTGATAGAAAACTATTTAATTTCTCCAACTATGCTATGCCTTTTATTAAAGCTAAGCAAGGTGAATATCTAACATATTTGTTACATTACAATAATGAAAAGCAAATGTTCTCATTGACTAACATGAATGTGTCCATTACATAAACTCCTTTAATTTATACAGCTGTTCAATTGTTCATACAGGCCTACAAGAATGAATATTCACCCTGTTTGGGGTCAAGTTTATCAAGTAAATTATGTTTCCTTTTTGAAATAAACTTTCAGGAAGCTATTTATCATTCATAATGAATTTAAAAGTTTCAGTAGTTCTAGACTGATTAAGCAAGCTTAAATGCAGATTCTTTCAAGGAAGTGTCAAGAACATAGGATCTAATTTTATCAATGAAATAGTCATTAGATCAAAAAATGTTATCAGAATTACTATTAGAGCACATACAATGATTGTTTCTATTGTCTAGGCTTGGCCTCTATGATCCAATTACTCTGACTTTTCCCATCAGTATATTTATTAATATGAAGTAAGAACATTGTGAATGTGCTTGCATAAATTCTGAAATATTTCAAAGTCAACAAGAGTATGTACTAAAATTGAAATACAATATAGACATAGACAAAATAAAGTACTTTACTTCAACAAAATTCAGTGTATAAATAAGATGGGAAAGAATAAACAATAAAAATACAGTTCATACATTCATTCAGTAAATATATTTAAGGCATATTTTAGTTGGCATTTGGAATAAATCATGGATGAAAAGGGAAAATGCCTGTCTAGGAGTAGTTTATATCTTAATAGGCTAAGACTGACAATCAACAATACACATATTAATAGAAAGTATAAATTATCCTGGAAGGTCATATGTTCCATAGGAAAAAAAAAAAAATAAGAAAAGGGACCAAGGAGGACAAGCAAAGCGGTAAAGGTAGAGAAAGCTGAAAAAAGAGAAACCCAAGTGAGATGACATGGGAAGAAACTCTTGACTATGGTGAAGGGTTTTACCACCCACACATTCAGGTATATGACAAGCACCTCCCAGTGACATAAACCGCGTGTGATGAATGGACAGGAGGGATCATGGGAGAACAGGAAGAGACAACATCAGAAAGACCATGAGGCAAGATCAGGTAGACATTCGGGTGCCACTGGCTTGTTATAAAGAGTGAATGAGGAACTGTTCGCAATTGTTTTTTAAAAAAGTCTAATGTTCAAGTAAAGAGAATCAGCTGGGGTGTGCTCTTGGGACTAAAATGTAGGAAGACAGAAGCCCCTTACAGTAATAACACCATGAGATTTTATAAGGTGGAGACAACAGTGAGGGCAATGAGAAGTTGAATTCTGAAAGTGTTTGGACAGTGTTTTAGACTGATCAGGAAATGGGATATGCTGGAAAGATAACAGAGGATCTCAAGGTTCCAGGGTTAGCCATGAGATGACAAAGGGTAACACTATTAACTAAGTTATACAAGAATTTGAATTAACAGATTTTGATGGCAAAGCCAGCACATGGAAATTTCCATTCCACTGGGGTGTGTACTGTATACCTTGAACAGTACAAGATGACAGGTACATGCCAGTGAAGAAAATCAGCAGTCATGTGAGCCAATCAATTAATTAACCTGGGACCTCTGGACCCTGAAGGAAAGTATACTAGGGAAGTTTATGCTTAATGTTCAGGTCACCCTGTCTGAGTACAGTACAGGCAATGAATTATAGTGTTAACTTTCAGAAAAACTGGATCTCCTGAAGTGAGCAGAAACACACTTACAATAAAGGAATCTGTTACTTTAAATAATAAAAAAATATGACATGAAGTAATGTACTGAATATTCTCAAGTATTTGTACCCTTTATATATTCAAGTCTTTGTACACACTAGCGATATTATTCGTTAAAATTTGTGATTAAAGTCACGATTTGAAAAAAGCCATACTAAGTAAAATTAAGTATTCAACAAGATAATCTACAATGATTACTTGACAATCCTATCCATGTTTTCTGAGGATACTAAATTAGATGAACTATGGGCTTGGTGACATAAATAATATAAATACATAATACACAATATTTTGCATATAGCAAGAAATATAATATTATTTTCTTCAGAATACAAAGAAGCACACACTCAAAAATAAGCACCATAAAAATTTATTTTAAATGTTTCCTAAAAGCATTCTAATATTTTTGTGTTTTTTCCAAGATAATATTTACAAAATGAATATTGTTTGAAAAATGCAAACACATGTTAATATTAACCAACTTTCCTTGGAGATGATTTTGATGAAAAGAATAATTTTAGTTCATAATTAAATAAAATAGTACTGCCTACAACAATATTTTATTTTTCTACAAAATTTTTTTTTTTT
>PVIC010026325.1:0-24506 GCA_004025085.1 Thryonomys swinderianus | reverse complement strand
CAAAAAAAAAAAAAAAAAAATCCAGTACAACATTTTAAAAACTGAAAAAAAAAAAAACCAGAGGAAAATGATTTTAATAATGTATTTTATTTAATACTGTACTTCCAAAATCTTAGTTCCATAGACAGAAAGCTCCACTAGAACAAAATATCTGATATAGACTCCTTGAAGGGGGAAAGGTTTATTTTGGGACCTGGTTTCAGAGTTCCAGTCCACGGTTGGCTGCAAAACAAGTATCACGGCGAAGGAACACAACAGATGTAAGTTTCTCGACTCTCGACATGAAAATGCTGTCACACAGCTCAATAGCCACATTACAGACAAAAGGGAGTGAGAAGGTGCATAAGGCTTTAATGAGATGTTTGAAAAGTCAATCTAGTCCTACACTGACTATGATTACCCTTTGTTACATAAGAGTGGAAATCCCCAATGAATTGGTCCCATTCTTTGTCAAATTCTTCATAAAAGCCTAATGTAGTACTAATTAATATATATTTGAACTCTTAAGCTACTCTTTAAACTACTAAACAACTATTGTTTTAAACATCAGCATGTTAATGATTTCAGTGTCTCACATCCTGGTACCACCACCTATTATCTTTTCATTGGGTCGAATGGCCAGACAGTTTTACCAAGGTACCAGAGTACATAATCTGGATATAGGATCTACTGTACTTTGGATCTTAAATATCTCCCAAACACCTGTGAGTCAAACTCTTAGTCCCCAGCTTAGCATTACTGGAAAGCATATTGAAAACTTTAAAAAGTGGAACTTCATGGAACATCTTCTGGTCCTTGAGAGAATACCTTTGAAGTGGATATAGAAACCCTAAGATTTTAGTCTTCCTTTCTTTTGTTTCTGGCTACAAGATGAACCAGCTTTCTTTGCCACATGCTCATGCCATGCTGTGGTGACTCACCACAGGCTCAAAACAGTGGTGCTAATGAACCATGGACTGAAATCCCCAAAACTGTGGGCCAAAATAAACCTTTCCTCTTTTTATGCTGAGTGTCTTGGGTATTCTGTTAAGTGACAAAAATCTGCCTAACACGGGAAATGAAAGAAATTATTCCTTCCCTCCCTGGTCCTAACGATCAAAACATACAATAGGAAAAGGTCATAGAAGGTCAGGCATTTTGTGTGTCTCGTTCACTTGCTCACGATGAGCTTTCTTCTGTGTCCAGTTTTTGCATGTGGAACAAGAGTCTGTCCTGCATTTCAGCAGGTGTATCTAATAAGTAAACTCTGTACGCTGTTGAAAGGTGTTCAGTCTTTCCACAGTGAAACGGAGACACTTTGTCCCTAAATCTGCAGATTCCAGATCTTTCTAAATAGACCGGCATTACAAAAATAAAGGCTTTGCCTAAGGACAAAGAAATTTGCTGGTTAAATTATTAACCAAAAAGATCTTGGTATATTGGAGAGAAAAGTGCTATGTTTAATATTTTAAAACCTCCTAAATTCCTGCAGTAGTGAGATATGGTATGCTTGTTGAGATTAGAGCCATGTAAACTTGCTAAGATAAAGCACTGTTGTCAAATGACTATTTGTTTCCCAGCTGCTTTATGATTATAAATGTAACAATCAGAGAGCCACATCTTATGATCTTCTACCTGCTAAACAGTTTCTGTATTTCAGAATTCTGTATTAAATCAAAACAACTATTCAAATCCACTGTGGTTTATTTCAATTGAGTCTCTGTCATCTTAAACTGAGAAGTTCTAAAATTTTGGGTGATTTCCTCTTTTCATAATTTTGACTGTCTTTGGGCATTCTGAGTTTGATAAATACGAACTCATTTTAGTTTTCCTTCTGCTCGTTCCTGGACATAAAGAGGCACATTTCTTCTAACAAGAAAAAGCATTAGAAATTTACCTAGACACAAACATATTTTTGGTAATTATCCAGGCCATATACAAAAACATTCCAATGGAATATTGGTGGCATTCTTTACATTTTTAATTCCTTGCATTATTCTTGCAACTTCAATGATTTCATTATTGAGTCAAAATGAAGGCTTTGGCAGTGAAGGCTCTTGACTGGTGAACAAAGCAGGTTAATTAGAAGCACTCTGACTTTTCTTAGGTTAGAAATTCTCATGAGTATGAGGAATGGGGTATAAATCTCAATAATGCAAAAAGAAAAATAGCATTGCTTTTATACTTCCAGATGAATACGCTAGAGTATAGAAAAGCTATCATTTATGGAAAATCTAGAACAATAGTGGGATTTTTTCCCATTGGAAATTGGCCCAACGCGTTCTTTCTCCCTGAAAATCTACTCCCTGTTGCTACCCCTTCTGCAGTGATTCCATGTAACTTTTTCTCCCTCTTCCCTATGATTGTGAACCTCATATTTTAGCTCTTCTTGCCCACCTTTAACTTAGGAAATATAGTGTGTGTGTGTGTGTGCATGTGTGTGTGTGTGCACGCACGCATGTGCGCACGTGCTCTCTCAGTGCTGTCAGTGATCATCGTGGACATTTCCACTCTCCAGATTATCTCTGGCATACTCTAAGCCAGCTTCTTCTCTCACTGGTCAGTGCACTCTTGGGATCAGTTGCTGTGTGGACAGCAAATTCAAACTAATTTCAACATTAGCCTAACCAAAGTATTATTAGAATTTTAAAACCATAGGGGATAATTGATACAGTAGAGACCAAAGGAAAATGGAGTATGATTTTGGAGGAAAGTATGCACCTGTCTGGTGAAAGTATTCTAACTCTGCCTCTCTGAATGATAACTGAGTGTGAAGTCCATATACTTAAATGTTTATTATTCCTAAAGCACATGTCAGATAGACAATATTTATCTGGGTCAGTGAGCTCCACTGGTGTGATGCTAATAAAGCCAAAAGCATGAAATCCTTCCCCATAGAAACCAGAAAAATTGACTCCAGAGAAAAATAAACCTATTCTAAATTCACAGGATGTAACCCTAACCCTGGCCAGACATCTTGCAGATGCATGCTGTGGGTAGCAAGTAGGGGGACATGCCTTCTCGGTACAAATACAGTACAAACGTTACAGAGGTGATGCGAAGCTGAGGCCCGTCAGGAAACAAACTCAGATTCTGACTATTTAGGAGCCCTGAAGTCCTGCACTGGGTAAAAATAAGAACATACATACACGCCAGTTCTACTTCATATAAGGAAATTGTTACCACTGCTTATGTACATATCACTTGTTTTAGAGATTAGTTGTAAATTTGTGATGGTCTTCCACTATTTTCAGCTTCTTGTTACATGGGGCCCTATTTCTTGGCTGGGTAGGAATAACTATAGACATATGTTTGAGGTAAAACAAACAAACAAACAAAAAAAACCCTGAGCTCAAATCTTTCGTTCCTTGCTCTTACACAGCCTTAACAAGGGACTCCATCAAGATGGGATTTCTCAAATAAAGAATGAGAAAATAATAGAGTGGTAGGAAAGATTCAGTTACATTGGCAGGAAAAATTACTAGAGAAACAACGTGCTGGGATGTAGGAAAAACTCCAGAAGGGGCATTTTGTTGTTATTATGCCACATATTAAAAGTGACTGGTACAACCTTAATTTATTAATAGAAAATTATTAAGGTTGATTCCCACCCTCCTTTCCTTGTTTGGTCAGTTTCCGTTGTGTTTTTGTATCTCCCTTTCTTTGCTGTGTTCAGTTTCTCCTCGCACTCCCTACCTGGGGCGTCCTGCTCCAGGACTTCAGGGGACAATTCATGAATCCTGCTGCGTTGCTGCGCATCCTTGTGGGGACTGTGTACCAGCTCCCTGTGCTGGAATGCCATCTTGTTATGTACTCTTCCCTACGGTGCATTAGAAACAGATGCAGGATCAAGCATCTTGGTAAGGAAGGCCCAGGCCAATGAACAGATATCAATAAACTGCATTCTTATAAAGTGCATTTCCAGACAAGGGGCTGACTTTTCTGGAAAACATATTTTTTTTTAAACTCATGATCAGACATATTCTCTTACCTTCTCTAAAGGATTATTTCCCCAACTCTTCCATCATGATGTTTTATGCTGACATTCAAGATTTTTTTCTGATTCTTCTAAAGAATTCTTGTGAAAAAGAGTTGTTGAGGTACTACCAGGAGGTTGCTTTTGGTGGAGGCCAAGAGGCTAATCGTTGGTCTATGAGCTGAGACATCACTATACAGCATTATGAACACTGATGCTATGAATAGTGTGGAAGCTTGGAGATAAATTTATTCATTATTTAAGCTAATGAATGATACTGAGCATGTATCAACGATTACATACACGAAATACAAAGATGAAGAAGACACTGCCCCCACCCACCATCTACCTAACAGAGGAAGACAAATCATGAGTTTAATTTACAGTTGACATTTTTGAATGCTCAGTCTTCCTTTGATATGTCCTGCTTTTCAATCTTTTGAAATAGTATGTCTTTTTAGTGCAGCTGGTATATTTCAATACACTCTTACTAAATTTTCTATTGACCTAGTGTTCCTTACCTTCTTGTTTTTCTAAGTTCATTTTCTTTCCTCTGGGTTCCAGGTTATCAACAAACCAGCTTCATCTGGTTTCTCTTTGATGAATTTCAGAAGCAATGTTATGAATTTTAGTTTGTCTTCTAGACCCCAGATTATTGACTAAATGGAATATTTCTTATTGACACACTCCTTTGAGTGCAGGTTTTAAATTTTAAAACCAAGTGTAGTAACAGTGTGGGCTAAGCAGATTTATCCATTAATTGGAACTGACTTCACAACTTTTCAATAACTCATAGGACCTGAACACCAAATATATAATGAAAAGGTACTATTTTTACCCAATTACAAAAAGTAAAGGAACTCAATTCAAGGAACAGACTCAACTTGTAAATATCCACACAAATTTATCACAAAGAAAATCAGAACTAGAAAGGCATATTCTCTTCCTCTCTTTTCATTTCTAATGAATTTACAGTGATGACAATGATAACAACTTAACAGGGTTGACATTCCAGTGCTCATAACTAGATTCAAAGTCTCCATATTACTGAACTGGATATGAAAAATTACCATGTCATTTCACCTTATGCCACTGGCCAAGGCTACATGGGAACAGTATCATACAAAGGGAGATCAAGAAATTCATAAAGTTTAAAATAAGATTCAACAGAGATCTCAGCATTCCATTAATTTTTTTAAAAAATTCATATATTAAGTTTCAGCACTCTTAGATCATTTTGCCTCTATAAGCTAGAAATTATATTTTGCCCATAAACTAACGACATGTGTTCATAGTCTGTGTAATATTCTCCTTTTTTCCTGTTTGTTATATCTATGTCTATATTTTTCCTCTTTTACTTTTCCTTAGTCTCTAGAAGAAAATAGATCCTGAAAAGTTGCTACTATATAAGAAATGTTTTTAAACTAATGTGTTCCTTCCATGTACCAGAACCTTAGGATTTTCAATTGTAACCCTAGCATAAGAACTTATCTATAAAAATAGGGGAATGGATATTTATTAAATCTTAAACTATGGAGAGATGGCTATGGAATGAGAACGCTACACACATCACTTAGGTGAAGCCTGGTTCTAATGTTCACATCCAATCCAGTTCTTCCCTAGGTTGGTGGTGTTCCAGCTGCTTTTGGCTACAGAGACTAAGTTGAGCTCTTTGTGTTTGGGTTCTTCTCTGACGTTTTTTTTTTTCTAGCTTGCTTTGGTTCCTTGATAAAAACTTTTACTGTTTCTTTGGGGATAATGCAAGTCTGGATGCTTTTAAGCCATATTACTATCTTTTTTTTCCCAGACAGGATCTCGCTTTGTAGTTCAGGCTGGCCCTGAGCTCAATGTGTAACCCAGCCAAGCCTCGAACTCACAATCCTTCTGCCTCAGCCTCCCAAGTGCTGGGATTACAGGCATGAGCCACCATGCCTGACATTAACCATATTACTAACTTAATTATTCCTGTATCTTCTAAAATGGTAGTACTTTGCTTTTCTATAGGATTGCCATATCTTATACATGTATGTATAAAACTACATAATTATACCTTTTTTGCTGGTGCTAAGGGTTAAACACAAGGTTTGGCATACAGTAAATGTGTGCTCTACCACTGACACATGCCCAGCTCTTAAACAGTATATATACATTTATAAAATTAGATACATAAATATAGAAAAAGTTTTATATTTATTCATAAAATTCATATATTCAAATATAAAACTATAAATATCACAGACATGTCCTTATTATATTATCTTTTTTTACTAATGTCATCATTGTATTTATTCTAATTCAGAGAAAATAATCAGCTTGACATAAGAGAACTTTTCTTCTCCCTTTTTTTGGAGAAATATTTTCATTTAGTCAAATTCTTAGTCTTGAGTTATCCTCCTGCCTCGGCCCCTCAAATGTTGTGCTAGACCCTATGTGCCAGTGTGCCTGGCTAATAAAAGAGATTTTATATTTGTTTTACACAATCGAGTGTTCTAACATTAGGTACACTGGAAATTTTTGATCTAAAATAATTTTGTAATTTAATAACTTATCTGGAAAATATTAATAGCTAACTCGCATGTTGCTGAAAGATTTAAGTAGAAGAGTAGACATTTTGTTTGTTCTATGCACACATGAAGAGCTTAGAACAGTGCTTGGCACCTGGCGTATGCTTGCTACACAGCGTCACTATGGGGAGGTGGTCACATTGTCTTTCAGGTTGAACTGTGTGGAACATAATTACAAGGTTATGAAATTACTTGGCAGCACATGGACTCTGTCTAAACACTTACTGATCGTGAGACCTTTTATGGACGACAGGTTTGATCAACCATAAAATAAGTGAATTGTTTATCTTGGCATTAATAATCAGCTCTGTCCAATTAATTACTATCAGACCATTCAAAATGAATAGCATCCCTACTAGTCAAAGAGCATTAGGGAAGCTACATCTTTCTTATTTGAAATGTTATGGCACAACTTAATACAAGTTCTAAGTCAAGGTTTCTTTCCTAGCACACAAAGATAAAATAGCGATTTTTATTTTGGTGTCAAAACCTGCAATATGTCCATATATTAATATGGAAAAAAAAGTCAAGAGACTATTTCCATTTCATTGTAGATTTTAAATGGTATTCAAATGCCAATTACTCTAGGTTGTTATTACAGGCATGTAGGACTATATGGATGTATGGAAAGCATTACTAGAATTATCTTTGTATTTTCATTGGTGATGCCTCATAGTTTAATGGATCAAAAAGATGCTGGTGTGAAGTCTACAATACTCTAAGAATTCGGTGAAAAAATGCCTGCAAATCACCCTACTCTCTGGCACGTGAATTCACCGTATCCACTTCACTAGATCCTGCAGAGCTTCTAGAAAGAATACCCGGGCATGGCAAAGCCCACTACATCTCCAGTGTGATGCAGTGCTAGAGCTCGGCACCGGGGAGCTGGCCTCCTGCCTCCTGCCTCCTGTCTCCTGTCCGGGATTTCTTCTTTGTCCTGAGACACTAGAGTTGGGGTTCTACACTGGCTTCCAGGGAGATGCTCACAGTGACCCTATGTTAAGGGAGGAAGGAACCTGATATTCTAGAGCACGATGTGTGAGACAAAATAGGGACGTCACCAAGATGAGGTAGAGGGTGCGATAGGTCAGCCGTTTCTGGGGGAGAAAGGGTGTAGAACAAAGCGGGGGGAGGCCATGGAGGTGGGTACCAGAAGGTGTAACTACAAATCGTGACTTCGAGAATTTCACTGTCAGTCCTCTCTCTTCCCTTCCTCCCTCCTTCCTTCCCTCTTTCTTTCCTTCCTTTTCTCCTTTTCTTTCCTTTCTTACTCTTTTCACTGCTATGAACCATACTCAAGAGCATTCTACTGCTCAGCTACATCCCACCCCTTTTCTATTCTGACACAAGATCTTGTTAAGTTGCTACTGGCCCTGAATTTGTAATCCTCCTGTCTCTGCCTCCTAGTACCTGGGGTCCCAGGTGTGCACTACAGCACTTGGTTGAGGACATTATTTCCAAATAAATCATGTCCTGATGATTTGTTAAAAATGTAATTTACAGACTGAGCAAGATAAACAGTTTATATTCTTCCAACTATTGCATACCTCTAAGCCCATTTGTATGTCTTATTTCTGCCATTTGCTCTTAAAATTTTCTATCACATTATTGTCCAGCTTACTTAACAAAGATTTTCATGGCACTGATTGTGCGCTAAGTGCTACTGCAAGAACTTTTTAAAACCTGGCACAAAGGTTCTCACTCGGGGCCAAACCTGAATCTAACTGTGGCCCTGACAGTGTGAGCTGCTCTGCGGCTGCTCTCTAGGATGGTGCAAGGTTCTCACAGCCGCTCTCGGCCCTGGCCCGAGCTTACTCCCGCTCTTCAGCCTCTTCTTCAATACCTCCCGCCTTCCAGCGACGCTGGAGCTAATGTATGTGTGCCTCAGAAAGCAGGTTAGGGATAGCGAACTTCTGAGGAGTCCGTTTTGTGAAAAGTTAGTATCCCCCGAAGAAGATATAAATACATGTTCGAGCATTATGATAAAAAATGAAATTATCCCATCGGAGGGAATCGTTTAGAAGGCAAATATTTCTCAGGTCTTTACATTTTCTACTTAATTCTAAGTTAAAAATAAAATTGGCAGTTGGAAAAATTGATATTAAATTAAATGATAGATTTATCCTTACTAAAAAATAAAAGTGTGGCCTCATCAATGGGTAGCATCAATGGGCACCGGTGTTTTCTTTCCATTGCATTAGGTGTTCAGGGCCAGGGATTCAGCTCAGTGGTACAGTGCCTACCTTGTCTGAGGTGTTCATTCCCTGGGAACATAACATTTCCAAGAAATATGTGAATTCTATCACCCAAAAAATGAGCTGACAGAAAAGACTGAATAAAGCCAGGCGAAAGTTTGTAAAACACTTCTTGCCCACCAAAAAAATGTGTGGGTGGACATCATTGTTTTCAGTAAATAAGAAACAGACAGTAAGAGTTAGCTTTCTTTTTACTTTTCTCCAAAATAATGGATGCTGGTTTTGTAGGTATGTTGAAAAATCATGATACTTCAATCGTAATTTACTATAAATTTCTGATGCCATGTGCACGTAGCCTGTGGCCTGGGTCATCAGAAACTGGGAAAGGGAAGGGTGCCCAGGAGGGAGAATGGGTCAGGACTGGAGTCCACCAGCATTTAGAAAAAATAAAAAGATGATGAAAAAGATAGTAGGGTAGAAGAAAAATCAGGAGAATGCTGTCTTCCAAAGACCAAGAGAAAAGTATGTCTGAGCAGCTAAAGAAACCAACTACCCTGTGACAGAGGAAGGGAGACAGGAGAGGACTTTGTCACTGGACCTGGGGACAGGGACACCACAGAGCAAAGTGAAGCCAGGGCCTTCCGCACGTTTCCACCACGAGGGGACCATTGGGAGTGAAAGGGACTCAGGTTCACAGAGGGCGCCTACTGAGCAAGAAGAACTAGGTTTACACTCACTCAGCGGTAACTCTTATCTGATGCCAGCCCGCCGTCCCTAGGGACACGGGCGACATTTTAACGAGGGTTGTTGTGTTGGGAGTCTTGGGGCCTGGACTAGGGGAGGTGGACAGTCAGTAGAGAGTGTAGATGAAGCTTTGGGGGATTCTCGCCATTAGGAGGAGTGAACCAACGGGTGAGGACTAGAGGGCACATACGAGGGTAAAGCAAGTTCTGTTCATTTTGTAGTTTAGATTAGAAATAATGCAGGTGGTTTAAATGCTAATGGAATGAACCTAAGGGAAAGAGAAGACAGAGAGGCAGACAGACACATACAGAGGGAGATCAGCCTATACCTACGTTTCTAACTAATCTCATCCCTGTCTTCCCAGTCATAAAGTTATTCCTCCCCATAAATTTTTGTGCTTCGTACTACAGCAGGTAAATGCTCTCCCTATCCAGCCCAGCCAACAGTTCTCTCCCCTGGAGAAAAGGACAGTAATAATTAATGGTCTCCTTTCACTTTTCTCCACAACGCGGGGTAGCTCCCTGCTTAGAGCTCCCATCGCCACTGTGAGAGGGTGAAGGTCAGATCGAGGGTGGAGGAGAGCGGGGAGAGCCAGAAGGCGGCCCTGCCCACGACTCCCCAGCCTCTCTCCTGGGCCTCTCTTCTCGGTGGCAGTCTCCTTATCACAGAAAGGCAGTGCTTTCCTGTTCATGTACGCTGACAGTCTGGGAAAATTAATGCTGTTTTTGCTTCTCTTAAGAGAATTGGGATCGTGGAGCCAGCCACTTTCATTCCCCGCACACATTATACTTCAGAGGATGGAACAGAAAGCACTGAATGTGGACTTGGCCTCCCAGACATGGAAACTTTCCACCTCTAGGCATAGCTGGTCAAGTTAGGCCCATCACAAAGGGCAGAATCATCAAGTTTCCATCAACTGTGACACAGACAGAATGCTCATGTTCCTTCACATTGTGCATGTTGGCACACATATGTGCAGAGGCACAACGGGGTGAACAAGATGCCAGAATGGCCAGCACTGGTCTGCATCTCCGCTGACTGGCTGGAGAAAACTGGTCTTACCACAACGATCCTGCCAATGCGGTTGTTGTACACATTGTATCATTTGGAGTCAATATAGACGGAGCATAAATAACCCATCTTGCAGCCTGAAATTATGCACACAGAGAAAGCACTTCCCCTCCAAAAAGCCAAGCTGAGCATGTGTCAGAAACTGGTCTTCCACATCCCAGAGAAAAGACACTTGCAGCTGAAGTTTTTGCCAGCTTTCGAATAAAAAAATTAACAGTTTGTTAAACAATTTTTTAAACTTTCCATTTATTTTTAAAGAGAAATTATTTCTGGTTCCCAGGCAACACTGGATTGAGTTAAAGATACACATAGTACCAAGCAAGACGTATTTTGAAATTCGACCACTAGTTTTACTCCAGTGCACCCGACAGAAGGTCAGAGAGCTGTGGTCGCGGGGTGAGGCAGTCAAGGAGGGTGAGGCCAGAGGATCCTGAGTTCAAGCCCACCCTGGCCACTTGGCAACTCTGCAAGACCCTGTCTCAAAAACAAAGAAGGCTTGCTCACTGAGAGCCATTTCCTAGCTCTTAGCTACTAGCACCAGCCCCACAGAGTAACAATACACTATGCCAAGCCTGGACCTCATTGAGTTTTGTAAGAGTCATGAATTAAAACATCATAATAAGTGAAACTGGATAAATACATAGAAAGAAAGAAGAAGAAAAGATGTATTGGAAAATGACTGGGCTAGAAATCTATGCCCAGATTTACGCCCAGCTGTGACTGAACGTTACACTCTCTCTAAGCCTGAGGGTCCTTATCTCCAAACCAGGGGCAGCCGATGGTGCAAGGCACAGTCTCACATTTCTTCCTTCACGTGACCTAGGTGGGACTTGGGCGAGAGCCAGTGCCCGGCACTTTCACAACACCCAACTGTGTGGCCGGAGCAGCTGACCCCACCTGTCTCTGCCTCACTTTCCTCATCTGCAAAATGCAGACAGCAATCACAGCTGCCTGTTAGGAGTCCAGGAAGCTCAATTAGTTGATCCCTACAGAAGACCAGAGCAGCGCTGGGCAGCACTGGGTGTGGGGTGCCGGCTCCTGGCACCCCTGGCCCACACTTACCTGGGGTGTGAAGAGGACAAGCCGGATCCACTCTCCTCTGATGAGTGTGTCATACTCTTCACACACACAGGAGACTTCATGTGTTTTTCTTACAGATCCTGTAACATAATAAAGAGGGGAAATAGCTCGTGATTTTAAATTCTGCACAAATACAAGCATTTGAATCCTTTGCACCTCCAAAGACAGAAACTTGACTTTAACGATGTCCATTTAATCCAAATAATGCAGAATTTAATCAGTTTAAGTTGTGAGGTTCTATGTGAAAGACTTCCTAGGCAAGGCAGCCTTGCTCTTATGAAATAATGGTCAGCTCCAGGCTGTTGTGTTAAGGAAAGAACGAGTCCTGCTCAGGGCACACGGAGCCCCATGTGGGGCAGAGACAGCCTCCAGGGCACCGGCTCTGTGGCTGGGGCAGGCGCGGTCCAGCCCCGGTGAAACTCCTCGGGCCCATTACTGTTCTCCACGCAGCATTCTAGTAGCTTTAGTCTTTCTCTCAATATTTAATTTCTATTATTTTTACAGTTTCATATTTTGTTTTCCCAATTTTTATTGTATGAGTACATTTACTTAAAGGATTTGAATGTTTCCTAATGTCTTCTACGGATTTAGCTTTCTATTCTTAAACACAAGAAAATATTTTTTGAAAAAAATAAATTGATTTGAACACGGGTACATTATATAGAGGTGTTAGTCTGACAGCTAAACTGTTAAACCTCTTGATGATTTAAAGATTAACGCCAATTTTTTTTTTTTTTTTTGAGACAGGGTCTCGCTTTGTAGTTCAGGCTGGCCCTGAGCGCACTACGGTGCCCAGGCAAGCCGCCGTGAACTCAGAAATCCTCCTGTCTCTGCCTCCCGAGTGCTGGGATGACAGGCGTGAGCCACCACGTCTGGCACTGTGGTATGCGGTGTTGATCGTTGGTGGGCGTGTCTCCACGCCCAGCGTTGTATGTGGTTACCGGGGATCGAACTCAGGACCTTGCGCTTGCGAGGGAGGCGCCGGAACCACTGAGCTAACCCTCCGGCCCTTAACGCCAATTTTTAAGGAGCATCTTACATGTTATGTCCAATGTAATCCAAAGAAAATGGATGTTCACCAGGTAGCTGGCCCTGGATAAGGTGCGCGTTCTGTCACACCCAACAGAGACATGCCCGGGGAGAGGAAGATCTGCCATGTGTGGTAGAACACCCTGACAGACATGTGGCTTCTTCTCCACCTCTAGAAAAGATAAGTCTAATTCCAAGGACACCCCCATCCTTCCTTGTCTCTAAATACAGTTTCTGAACTCATAGGTAAGGCTGACATATGAGTCATTTTTCTTTGAAATAAAACCTCTCATACATCAAAAATGATACTCTTTCAGAATATGTTCTCTAAGTTTTCTCTCGTTGTCTTAAAATACAATCTTTGGAAAAGAGTAACTAAATCAATAGCACAACTTGGATCGATTTCAAATAACCAAGCAGTCTTAAACTATCTTAGAAGATTCAGACACAAATTAATTATTGCCCATGATTAATAATCCTCAGGTAATTTTTTTTGAATTTTGAATGCTATGCACCTTAATTAGCAATCACCTGTAATAGAATAAATCAAAAAACCTTCTCAGAATTAAAATAATAATATATGAAATAAAGACAGTAAGAATGATAAATTCACGAAAGAAGAGGCAGTAATTATATAATAACTGCTCCCTATTAGAGCTCATCTTTGTAACAAATGGAGGATCAAGAAGTGTTTTCCAAGAGAAATTTTTAGGGATGAATTGGCCATCCCCTACCAAGGACTTAGCAGGAACCAGGACTGAATCCTGTTTCTGCTACACATTAATACGTGATGAAAGACAAAGGACCTCAGCACCTTTGTGCCTCTCTTTGGAGACAGTGCATAAAAATGCCTGTTGTCTAGAACTGAAAGGAAAGGATGAGGTCGAGCACCTTAATGAAAGCACCTGGTCTCCACTAAATGCACACAGCAAATGCACATAGTAAATATACATATATATGTGCACATCCTTGTCCCTTGTACGTACAGGAACTGAGACCTTGATTCGTAAAACTACTTCTCCAGGAACACATAGCTCTTCAATAGCAAAATAAACTTTGGATTTAAGACAGTTTTTACATGTGCTCATAGTCACGTGATCCTCACAGAAGCCTTCTCATTTTCATTTCTGCAAAGTATCAGGTTGCTCCAATTGCTTATTTTTACACCTGATTGAGTGCTATAATGAAAACAATTAAAAATGTATATTAATATCCAAGTGAAATGAACCACAACCAGCATGAGGGAAGACAGAGGAAATCTTCAAGATGCTAAAGCTGGAGGAAAATCAATTAATTGGGAAAGCAGGTCAAATGCAAACACAGCAGACAACCTGCTGAGTCCTTCTTTAGTGTTGGGAGTGGGAGAGGAATTTCTGTTTCATTCACAATGTAAACTAAACCTAGCAGCAGCCATCTACAGTTTATCCAAAACACTGATTCATTCCGTGGGTTTCACTTTCTTTTCAAAAATCTTTCACTCTGATTTACATGTTTGGGGAGGCAGTAATGATAACTGATAGTGATAATTCCTGAAATACGTGTAAGGTTTACTTGAAAATCAAAAATCTCTGCCAAACACTAGTATCTTTATGAATTGATCGCAATACATAAGAGGTCAAGGTTTTTGCTTTTAGTTTGTTTTTTCTTTTTGTACCTGGGATTGACCTCAGGACCTTGTACTTATGAGACAAGTACACGTTGCCACTGATGTAAATTCCAGCCTCTTGGCAACAGAACAGATGTAGGGGCACTGACAATAATCCACGCACACATTTTATTCTGGACAGTGTGGGGTAGGTAGATAATTAAAAGATGCAATGTTTGATTTTAATATATAAATAAAGTTTGGGACAAAGTTATTTAGAATTAAGTTCCTTTCGCAGTGCTTGTGAAGTAAAACAATCTACAAACAGACAAAATCTTTGGGTCAGGCAAGTGAATCTGTGTCCCGGTACGCCTGTACTCCAGGAAACTCGGTGAATACAGAAACTATCCTGTCGCAGTCCCGGGGGTCACAATCCGAAGTCAAGGTGCAGGCAGGACCATGCTCCTCCAGAGCCTCTCCTGGAGATTTCTCCCTTTCCTCTTCCAACTTCTGATGACCTCGCATCCCTAGTAGGTGGGCCACACCCAAGGCCCGCCTCCTTCTTTCTTCTCCCTTCCCCTCTTTCCCTCCGCGCCTCTCCATGCCGGGCTCTGTTCTCCTCTGCATGTCTCCTAGAAGAGCACTTGTCACTGAGATACTTAACTTCGTGACATCTGCAAAGATTCTTTCCAAATGAAGTGATGTTCACAGGCTCCGGAGATTGGGATGCGAGTTTGTGTTTTTCACGCCACAGATCAACCCCCTGCGACAAAGTCTACTTTTGTTTCTGTCTTATAAGACACAGGCAAACAGTTGGAGGCCAGCGTGATCCCACACTAGGTCTGTAACCTGCACTGCAACTATCTGCTTTCTTAGCTAAAAAAACAGCTTCCATTCCCAGGAGCGTCTTATCATCCAGGAGGATTTGTACTTATCATCCAGGAGGATTTGCACTCATCATGTGAGCCTTTGAGACAGTAAGAAGGTGAAGAAGACTTGAAGGAAAATAAGGACCAAGCTTAAACTAAAAATGAGGCAGGTTTTCCTGAAGTTGTGCATAAACACATGTACACTTCAACTGCTTCACAGGAGTAGTCAAATGAGCTATAAGAAAAGCCACACTGAGCTATAAGAAAAGTTGTGAAGTGCTCTTCTTCTGGGAATCCATGTGCTCCAGTGAAATTTGAGGTTTTTAAATCAAATATGGGAGGTTCGCGGGGAGTTTCTGGGAGAGAATCTGGCAGAAAGACCGTGCGGCTTGCTGGTGGGGCTCCTGCCTCGCCCTCTGGTGATTCTCTGCACTAGAACAAGGGCTCTCAAAGCGCCTCTCAGCTCCCCTGCAGCCACCCTTGCTGGCAGGATGACCACGTGATCCAGTTTGGGCCAACAGTCTTGCACGGAAGTTGTCTCACAATTCTACAGGAAGCCTGAAATAAAAAAGTAAGCATTCCTGGGGCTGGGGATTTAGCTCAAGGGGTACCGCACCCACCTTGGATGGCCGAGTTTGATCCCCAGTGCCGCAAAAAAAAAAAAAAAAAAAAAAAAATTCCTGAAGATGGAGAGGGCTGGATTCTGTGTGGAGCTGGTGTAGTTATCTTGTCACCATGGAACAGTTTACAAATAAACTGCAGAGCAGCTGCCTCTGATCCCAGACTCTTTGTTGGATAAGAAATACAAATTCCAAATTTTAGACCTTGATAAAGTAGTTTTCCTGTTACTTACAGTAAACAGATTCTTATGCAATATGAGGTCTGAGATACATGCACATGATAAAGGATATTAAGTCACGGAAAACAGCACATTAGAAGATTCTAGGAGCGGAGTCCCGATGGCCCCAAAGGAGCTGGTTTATGATCAAGTAATACGGCTTGGCAATGTGGAAAAGACAGACTTAGAGATGGCTTTAGGGTTCGACACTTCGGCACCTTGGGTTGCGGTGGTTTCCTGCTACCCGCAGCCACGTGGACCGGCGCATCCGGGAAGGAACATCGTCACCCTGAGAAGAGGCCTCGGCTGCGACGCCCAGCTCTGGGGTTCGTGACGCTCGCGCGGCCGAGCTAGGGGAACAGGACTGGAAGGAATCCCGGGTTTACCTCGGATGGCAACGCACGGCCTGGGGAAAGCAGGTTGGTCTGAGAGATGAGAGAATGGAGAAGGTGGAAGAGCTGAGGGAGGCGGCGGAGGTCAGAAAGACCACTCCCAGCCCCACTCTGTTCTCACGTTGGAGTCCTCCTCCAGACAACTCAGGACAGATTTCTCATGTCTTGAGGGGACTTCTGGGGTAACATCTGCATTTCTTTTTGGTGCTATGGAATGCAGACAACAAGCATTGGTCGGGGACGAGAAGGCTTAGAGTCACACACACAGGCTACTTGGGGAAGTCTTTGTGTTCCTCCGAATAAAACAGTACTGATCAACCAGCTCTAGACAGTGCAGACCCGTTGTGAACCCTCGCAATCGCCCTGACGACACAGTCACTTTTACTGCAGGCGGAGATCACAGAAACCGGGAGCTGGGAAATTCCGGGAACACTGACTCCCTCGGAATAACAGAAAAATGGGTTCGACCCAAAACACGTGACTACGTCGTTGGATACTGGTCGCTTTCATGCTGCAGTCTACAACTTCTTCCTTTAATCTTTTGCTTAAAGGAGTGCAAAACTATGCAAATACTCGCCTTACTTTTCCATAAATAGTAGGCATAGGGGTGCGCTACCTGCGGAACAGGCAGTGGGTTACTTGCTACACACTGCCATCTGGCGGTCGGTGCGGAATATTTCAGACACAGGGTCCCTTAGTTCCAGATTCTTAAAATCCCAGGAAGCATTAAATAAGAAAACATACTATCTTAAAGGAAATCTCTTAACACTGAAGATTAAGTTACTGTTGCATTATTCTCATAAATACTCTTGATATCTGGCTAATGTATCCCTATCAAAACAAACTGATTTATGAAGAAAGTGACTCTTAAATGTTTCCGTTTGCATAAAACTAAAGTTTAAAAAATTCCATTCATATTCATTAAAGAAAGAGAGAGTGGGCAGGGATGTGGGTAAAATGAAAATTGACCTGTGTCACATATTGGTACAAATTCCCCAGTGCTGTGTGTGATTGTGAGCTGTGTTTATAATGTAGCAATAAAGTTTACTAAACTATGAAAAAAAAAGAAAGAGATAGATAGGAATATTATGCTTTCCTCTCACAGATGGAAACTGAGGCTCAGAAAACTAAAAGAAAGTCCTCAAACAAAGCTTAGTACAGGGCCAAAGAGACACAAAGGAAGACTCTCCGCAGCCCACGTGCTTTCTTGATGTTGACCCCCCCCCCCCCATGCCTAGGATGGGACAGCGACATTTCGGTTGCCAGCACGCTGCATTTTGCTTTTCACTGGAGGCTCTCTCCTGAGAGAGGGGCACGTGGGGAAAGAGTCTCCCGACCCTCCTGGTAAAGTCTGGAGAAAATCCAGCAAGCCCCAGCGGGAATGGTTGCACCTTCCTGAGGCTTGGGATGCAACTGATTTGTCCTGGCTTCCTCTCCACGTCTGTACTTGCACATCTGTATTTGCACATCCGCAACATCTTCTCTTTGTATTTTGCTCATCTGCTCTGTGTTTGGATTTATTCTTTACAAGCTTCTGCTCATCACGGGCTTTCCGGTAGACCTTCAAGTAGCCTCTCACTGCTTCCAGAACATGCACTTCTTTCAGAGTTAATCAAAGGATGGTATTTAAGGTGGTACCTCTGATTGGGCATCTGGATGACTTATGCCATTCCCATCAAAGAGACCTTTTCAACCCTCATCTCTGTTGCAGTGATCTATGGGAGTACAGATACGAAACTCAATTATGGTGATGTGTCAGAGGCTGACAGCCAGCTTTGAGCGTCCTGCTTTAACACCATTAGGCAGTTCCAAGTTTGGGGCTGTAAAAGATTGAAGACCAGTCTACTGTATGCTTTACTTCCATTATGATCTACGGATAGAACCTCCATTTCTCAGAAGGTTTCCTAGTGTGTGTGTGTGTGTGTGTGTGTGTGTGTGTGTATAAAACCTTGTAGGAAACTACTGAAGTTTAAAACCATTTTTTAAAAACGCCTACTTAGGCCAATGGATTTTATCTTCATGCTGTCAGTAAGTATTTTGGTGACTGCTAAAAAAGTTGCTTACATTCTTAGACTTGGGCAATGAGTCCTGAAAGCATTCCAGGATGCAAACTGGGATTTATTAATGTTGTATTCATCTAAAATAATCTTCTTGGAAAAATATGGCAAATATGTACTTTGCAGTGTTTAATCTTTATTGGTCCATCAAAACCATTTAAAATATATATACTTCAGAGTTTATCTGACGACATAGAATGTTTTGACTTTTTTGAAGTTACTAAATCACTAAAGCCCCCAAGTTTCCTTTTCTGTTTCTTCCATTCATCAGCAGCACCATGTTTTGGAAGTAGAATTTAGGTAGCAATCTGAGGATGATACATTTGCCTTTATTCACTATGTTTGTTCTAGGAGCTGACTAATATTAGTGTCAGTTTATTTGTAAACCAGGAATCTGTAACACACAGGAGAACTAATACCACATTTCCAGAGCCTTCCTCCAGTGCTAAATGAACTTCAGCCCGGTAATGACACAAATGATAACACTAGAAATACTATTGCCTAAAGTGACAGAACATAGTGATGTCAATCTCCTTTCAGGGTTAAAAGGTTACCTATTCTATTTCAAGAGGTTAGTGAATGGATAAAATTTGTAAGAAATTTGAAACTGATTACAAAAATCTGTGTCTATTTGACTGTTAAGCCTAAAGGAAGCCTGTGGTGTGGATGAAGCCCAGTATTCATGCTTTGGCATCACGGTGGAAGGAGCAGCAGGATAAAAAGGGTAAGGAAGGGATAAATCAACTGACAAAATTCTAAGCCAGAGACCTTCATTTCTTAAAGACAGAGATTAAAATCACCAAGCTAATAGAATCAGCTCAGGGACCTAGGAATGTCAGCCAAAAATGTGGAAAATGTATCCCCGAAGAGTAAGTTTATTTAGGCTGGTTTATAAATAATAGTTATCTGTTGAAAACAGACTATTAAGCTTGCCATTTAGCTTAAGAGGTAGTATTTAGTTAGAATTCCCTATATAGGAGGTCTTTTTCATGTACTAATGTTTGTGAAAAATATAAATATTACAAACACATTTTGCATTAGTTTCCTGGCTTTTTTTATCCTATATGAAATTTGTCTCCCTGCTTCCAATACCATTACCTTGCTTATATCTCCTCCTAAACCAAAGCTCTTAAAAGGTCCTGTTTGTCAGTGGGTATTCCACTGTATTCCTTCAACTGCTCAGCATACTGATGTTATTGACTAATTTGGCATTCTCTGTAGATGGGAGGCTTCTTAGGAACAAGAGTACTATGGCCACTTTTATTCTCCAAGGCCTAGCACAATACCTCATGTACATGAGACCACTCGGTACGAAGTGCCTGGTTTGCTCTCTCACTACATCTCCACACAGACCTGCCCCCAAGCCAACTCATCCACTTACTGGCCCCCAATCCCAACACTGGAAATTTCCATGTTGATGCCTTGGCTTATGCCATTTCTTCTAGTTTTAACTGTTCTTTACTTTTTAAAATGTTTCTTTTCCCATTAGAGCCAATAAAACACGAATTTCTATATTCCTTCTATTTCTATATTACTGTGTTTATGCTCTCTAGTTTCCTTAAGCTAGCTCTCACTAGTACAGGCCACCTTGAGCATTACTTTCCACTGTAACCCACAACCAGAAGTTCTAAACAAGGTTAAGACTTCACAAGAATGGGAGTCATATCTTAAATTCATTTTGTTTTTTTTTAACTTGGAGTGGCCTACACCAAAGGATTTGCACAATGAAGCCCCAAGAAGCACTGGTTCAGTGATCGTCAGATGACAAGATAACATAATAAAAACAAAGGTTAATGTCTGACAGCACAGGCACAAATGATGAGTAGAAACTTGATAAATGCTGTGATGGTGCAGGTTGAAAAGATGGAATGCCCACGGATTTGTGACAGTCACTGCTGGAATTAACTTGCACCAATACAATGACAGGGGTGGCAGGTCTTTGCTCCCTGGCTGCTGGAAGTGAATGGCTTTACCCTCGCACGCGCTCAACACAGTCATGTTCTGCCTCAACACCAGCCTGAAAGCAATGCAGCAACTGAAAGGCCTGAAGTCTGGACTCTTGAAAAATTAATCAAAGGGAAAAATTCTGGATGCCACTTTTGAGATTTAAGAATGTGGACCTCTCCAACACCAAGTCTGCCCATCTAGAGATGGAAGGGTCCATCCCCATGACCCTGGTGACACATCAGGCTTTTGGACTCTGGAGAAATCATCTTGGGTTGAGCAGACCAAACCTGCCCAAACGGGAATCTGGGGAGGACACAGACGTCTCTGCCTTCCAGCGCCACCTAGTGGGCATGAGGTTAATTCCCTCTTCAACAGCCACGCAGTGCAGCACCTCCTTGGGCCTTGTGGGGTCTACCATGCCAACTTTCCATACTCCAAAACTCGCACAAAGCCTTCAAGTCATTTCTGGGCCACCTCTGGTGGAATGCCCTTCCTTTTTCTAAAGAAGAAACTGAGACTCAAAGACAGCCTAGGTCAACAATAGAGGTCTGGCCAATGTTTTTACTATGTTAAAAAAAATGAAGATTGTTGATTCCTTGCAAATTAGTAAAGACAAAATCACAACAAAGACTGGTAGAGTTGCTGACAGGAAACCTATAGATGAATTAGGCATTTGGAATCCTGCTACATGAAAAGACCACTGAAAACAGTCGTATAAAATTTCTACTCATTAAAGTGTAGGGGGAAGAATACCACTTTCTCTAGGAATATGATTTCCATTCTCCATTCCCTTATTCTCCTCAATTAAACTAAAGACAGTGAGCTTCTAAGATAAATAATCAATACATGGTGTTGATTTCTCAAGCATTTTTTTCATCATTTATCTCATATGTACTTAGCCGAACATAAAGTAACTTGTGCACTTCTAAGCCAGAAGGTATTTGAATGAAGAAGTTAAACGGTTCCAACATTTTAGACCTTAGCTTACCAATCAAAGAGATTCAATGCATCCAAGCATATGTGAATGAGGGTCTGTATCATGAATACAGGACACAAGTTAAAATGTGTGTGCTCAGTGACTAATAACTGATCTTGATCTGAGGGAGTATAGTTTTAATTCCAATATCTCTGGAATCGGAATATCTCTCCATTTGACATTACCTATAATATTACTAGTGCTGGCTTTCTGTGACACTGTGAAAAGCATTTGTTACTCAACTGTACACCTTAGAACAAATGGTCCCTGTGATTGCAGGAAGCAGAATGGAAGTCCAAACAAAGCAGAAAGAAATAGGAACCAGATACTGTGTTTACATGTGTCCATGCAAGAGAGAGAGAGACTATGTGGTTGAGAGTAAAGTGAAGAACTCTCTATCTTCTAAAAGGAGGAATGAGGCATTTCTGCTATGCATGTCATCCCTGGAATGAAACTTGCAAGTCTCAGCTATTATTAGAATTCGTCTTGACCTCTAAAACTCCAAACGACTTTTTAAAAAGAAGCTACCTACGCCCTGTTCTTCCGGTGTTATTTTTTCCTCAAGTGGGACTCTGCTCACCTCCTATCCTCTCATTATCTCTGTGATTCATGGTCATCTTAAAAGTAGTTGGCATTCTTTTCTGTCTCCGTTCATATTTTCATCTGAACCTTCACATTCATAATAAAAATGATTATTTCAGATATGGAAAATCATGGACCTAGCCTAGCAAGAGTTGGCTAATTTACAAATTAAATCACTGCTTATACAGAGGTCTAAAGAGCACAGAAACACATATCATGTAGGGCACCTAGAAGTCCATGGCAAAGGACACGCTCTGCAGCCCTAGATGTGCTGACGCCGTGCGTGGCATGAGTGTGACCTTAATCACAAAGGACTGCAGGCTAAGCTACCCATGTTGCAGGGCAGGAAATAACCAAGCATAAAGAACCATCTCTGATCCCCCGCCACCTACTCTACAATTGTCCATAAAACCTGTAAAAGCAAGAGAGGAGAAAAATTGCCTCAATTTGAGCTAATGGCCAGGGCAGCTGCCTACATATACATATTCAGGAAGCATGTGATAAGGCAAAAAGAAGTTATCATTTCTCAGGAGTACAGACATGGGAAATGTCGCTGTTAATTTGCCCTTTTTCGGAGCACAGCATTAAAACCACCGCATGTGCACCCACGCTCATCTGGGCAGGGATGAGTAGGTAAATGTTAGAACATATAACGAGTAGGTTTGTATTTTGAAGTTTGATCATTGCTCTGAGAAACTGTCATTTTTCTAGGAATCTATGGAGTTAATTTTTTCTAGCATGATTTTATTTTACATCCCAAAGAATCACATTACTCCCAGAAAAATGCCACTCCACTAAAACAGGAAAAATAAAAGGAAGCAAGAAAGGGATTGACACAAAAGCAGGCTTGAATGCATAATGAATGCTTTGCCACTCATTGATAGACAACCCTTAAAACAAAGCATTGTTGTGTGAAATGTTCTAGGGAAAGGAACTCAAGAGTTTATCAAATGAGTTATTGGAAAAGAATTTTTTTAAATCTGCCAGAAATGTACCAGGCCATTATTGCATCTTATAAATTATTTATTATTCTTAGATATGTCATAAAGTCCAAAACAAATGAAAGAAAAATGCTGACAAGACAGAAATACCATCGTGAATATAGAGGCAGTTTCCTGAAGCCACGCAGGAAAGTTCCAAGAGACTTTGCACCCTGCTCCCCCCGTTCTCAGCACTTACATATTTCGCTTCTGTATATTTGGAGGTGTCAGCAATTCATTTTCCCAGCCAGACCTTTTTCTTTCCCGTTTTTCTATACTCCCGTAAACTGAGAACACAAACTCTGAACGTGTATGTGTGTGAGAGAAAGCAAAAGAGAATTAAACAAGAAAAATGAGAAAAACACAATACAAAAGTTCAGTCTTCCAAACGTCTATGAAATGCACTGCCTAGTTCTTGTGAGCTCTGCCAGGTTTTTGATCCTCAGGATGCCTTCGCTGAGAATCTTCCTTAATAATGCTCTGAAACCTTCCAAGACATTCATCTTCATGAGGCATGCCGGTGGAACGCTACGGAGATCATTTCCCTTTAGTGTTAGGAAGATGTAAACTATCTGAATGTAAAATATCTTTCTCTTTATTCACTTTTAAGGGCCTGATGAAAATGACTGGTTTAAATAATAGTAAAAATTTCCATGGCCACATCACTTGAATATGCATTATCTTCCATCTCCTGCTTTATTCTGTACTTTGCGTACTGCAATTTTTTTCTAATTTTCAAATCTTTTCAATTTTTCTAATTGTACTGTACAGTATATTACCATAGGTTTATATTGTGTTGTACATTATAGCAGTGCATGTAAGCGTTGTACAAACAAAAACAAAACCATCAAGTGCTCGCTTCGGCAGCACATATACTAAAAACAAAACCATCAAGTTGGAGTTTCCTTTGACCATTTCTTTGTTCTGGATATTGAAATGTATGTACCGTATATATTTTTCATTTAGTGACCAATTCAGAAAAGGACCTCACCACAGGAATGTAACTTGGGTGTTAGAGGAGGAATATCTGCACTTAGGTCAGGTTCTGAAAGCAGGTTTTTCTCCTTCATAGCCTTAGCACAGAATGGATAGAACAAATTCCATTAGGACAAACAATCTGCCCTGTATATCTTAGAATCCTCCCTGTGCTTTGCAAATTGTGAGTATTCTACAGTTTTTTAGGAGTGTATGTGTGGAGCAGAGTGGGCCAAATATGAGTCCTCCTGCATCTGAGTGGTTAGAAAATGCCAGACCACTGAATGTTATACCACTTTATCTTATCTTCTTCTCTGCAGATGATTCATGGGAGGTCACAGCTGTGTCCCTCTGGAACTGAGAAATGACATATCTTAACTGCTTACCATTGAACTCTTACTCATAAGCCAAACACTTGTCAGCACCAACTGCCTACTGTCAAGCCTCAGGTGACTCAAAACTTTCCTGCTTTACTTTTCTTAATCTCATGCCTAAATAAGTACATTTTTGATACATATTTTTTCCAGAAGCATCCCTATACAGTTGTAAATGATATCCCTGGCAATGTTCAGGTGAGATAAACTAAACTGTAGATGGCCTAATACTTGGGAGTCCTGAGGCACTATGGTTGGAGGGAAGGGAAAAGAACAGAAGGAAAAAAAAAAGA
>PVIC010026324.1:0-24628 GCA_004025085.1 Thryonomys swinderianus | reverse complement strand
TCTCCTGCCTCTGCCTCCCGACTGCTGGGATGACAGGCGTGAGGCACCACGCCCTGCACTGTGGTATGTGGTATTGATTGCTGGTGGGCGTGAGTCTCCACGCCCAACATTGTATGTGGTCTTTGGGGATCGAACTCAGGACCTTGCGCTTGCGAGGCAGGCGCCGGAACTGCTGAGCTAACCCTCCAGCCCCTATGCACTCCCATTTGAAGAGGATGAAAGGTTAAACTGTAGCCTGGAAGAAAATATTTGCAAGCCACAAAGCTTGTAAACAGACTTGTGGATTTATATAAAGAACTGTCAAACTCAACTAAATTCAAATAAAAAGATCAGTGAAAGGCAGTCAATAGACATGAAGAAACATTTCATTGAAGACCTGAAGACGGCAAGCAAGCACATGATAGGCAACGTTAGGAAAATGGAAATTGAAACCCCAATGAGATATACTCCAAACCTATCAGAACAGCTAAAATACAGCGACAGCCTTAAGTCCTGGCAAGGTTCAGGGAGTCTCTGCCATGCTCAAATAGATCATGGCACTGTGGAAGGGGCATAGCCACTCTGAAAATGTTTTGTACCACAATTTCTTATAAAATGAAACCTACCATTACCAAAGAATCCAGAAATTGCACATTTGGACATTTGTTTCAGAGAAATGAAAACATATGTTCATCCAAAAGCCTATTAACAGATGTTTATAGAAACTTCGTTTTTAATAATCTAAGTCAGAATCAGTTGAGATGTTTTTCAGCAGGTGAAGAGTTAAACAACTACTTAGGCAGTGATGACCTGTTTGTACCATAAAATACTACCCAGTGAAAAAGAGATCAATGGCTGATGCATTCTACTTGGATGTATTTCCAGATATGCTGAGTAAAAAAGTCAATTCCCAAGCATTACATACTGTACAACTTCTGTTATATAATGTTCTTGAAATTATAAAAATTTAAGATCGACTGGTGATTGGTAGGGGCTGAGAATGTGAGAGAAAATACGATAAGGGACATGTAGAAGTCCTTCAGTGTATTGACCTTGGTAGTGTACATGCAAATATAATTGTATCATACTGCATATACATGTACACAAATATAACTAAAACTAGGGAAATCTGATTAAGATCAGTGGCTTGTTAAGATCAAACTGCGACGTGTGATATTATACTGGGAACAGTGTACAAAGAGTGTTACTTGCTGCATTGTTTTTATAAGTGCATGGAAATTTACAAATATAATGGTAGAATTGTCAGTGAAGAAAATGTTCATCTTTCCCAGTGCCTTGAGATTACAATTTTTTTTTTTTTTTGAGACGGGGTCTTGCTTTGTAGTTCAGGCTGGCCCTTAGCTCACTATGTAGCCCAGGCAATCCTCAAGCTCACAGCAGTCATCCTGCCTCTGCTTCCCAAGTGCCTTATGGACATGAGTCACCACACCAGGTATTGTTATATGTGGTTACCAGGGATCGAACTCAGGACCTTGTGTTTCCTAGGGAGGCACCAGAATCACTGAACTAAATCTCTGGCCCGAGGTTACAATTTTTAATGGAGTAAATTTCCTTGTGCATTTGTGTTTACTCCTATATCTTTTATTCTGTTCTACTCAGTGGTCTTCTATCTAGACCACATGAGATTTTTAAATTACTGTTTCTGAAATGTGGCTGGTTTATAAATGCCAGTTGTGAGGTTTTATTGATTACATAACCACCTGATTCAAAAATGGAAAGAGCTGCAACAGTTGGCCCCAGCTCCCATGTCCTTTTCTTCTCCTCCCATCAAGAAGTGGGTCTACTTTTCTGCTGTGTGTATCATGGCTGATCTGTGACTTGCATTCTCCAGTAGATGAACAGAAATCATGGTGCTTGAACTGAGCCAAACACTTAAGTAGCCATGCAACCTCCGCATCTGTTTTCTGAGAAGCAAGTCATGTGAAAAGGTGCTCAGGTTAGATTATTGAACACTGAAAGACTAGACAGAGAGAAGTGACCTCAGCCTTCTAGCCATTTTTGCTGAGGCCTACATATGTAAGTGAGGAACATGGACATATTAAATTAGATAATATAGACAGAATTCTTTTTAGATGCTGAAGGACTTTCCCCTTCCAAGGTCACTTAATGACAAAAGAAGACCAGTTAAGAGAAAATAAGGATGAGAGAAGGAAGAAAAGGAAAAGTTAGAGATAGATGAGGGATCATCAAAGAAGAGAAAAATGTGACAAAATCATTATGAATCATACTGAAGAATGGGGAAAGAGATTAGGAGAAGAAGAGACATGAGAGAAAGTATTGAGCAGAAGAAGGAGACAGCCGCGAACTCAGCAATCCTCCTGTCTCTGCCTCCCGAGTGCTGGGATTACAGGCGTGAGCCACCACGCCCAGCATTATATGTGGTAACCGGGGATCGAACTCAGGTCCTTACGCTTGCGAGGCAGGCGCCGGAACCACTGAGCTAACCCTTCGGCCCCTGAAAGCAAAAGATAGGAAGATGTTGAGACAAGTTTGATAAAACAGATAAAAGTACTGTCATCACATCGTCCACATGTCTCATGGATTCCAGCAAGTCTCACAATACAATTGGAAGTTTTGCTGTTTAAGAAAATTACTTGAAAATATCTTTGAGCTAGTGGTGGTGGTGGGAAATAAAGTGAGGCTACTGTCCAAGAAAAAGCAAATTATTTGAAGCCTAGAGAATTTGAACAAATTAGTACAATCATGTTATCTGACAACCCCACTACTGAGTATATATTCAGAGATCTTGAAATTAACATGTCTAGGTGATATCTGCTTTCTCAAGTCCATTAATTGTAGCATTCCTTACAATAACCAAAATACAAAATCAACTAAGTATATATCAATGGGTGAGTAAAAAAGAAAAATTTGTTATATATACCAAATATGGCATAGACTACTATTTTGACTAAAAAAGGAAGTTAAATTCTGCCATTTGCATGTCAGGTTAAGTAGAGTGATCCAGGAACAGAACAAATTTTGCATGATCACTTGTATATATGGAATCTATAAAAATTAAACAGAATCAGAGATCTAGAATTGTAGTTACAAGGAGTTCAAATAAGTAGAGTTGGGGAAGGTGTTTCTCAAAATATACAAAATTTCAGGTTGACAAGGAAATAAAAGAACAAAAAGTTAATAGCAACAGTGGCTATATTAGTAGCAGTGGATTGTCTATAATACTTGAAAATTGCTGAGAGTAGGTGCCGGAGCCTGCCGGACAAATGAGCGGGTTTGGGAAGTCGAGGGGTGCGAAGACAGAATAATGGGATTGGGAGGACCTCTCAGTCAGTGCTGAGCAGGCCCGAGTTTATTTTTCAGTGCTCTTTTGTAGTTTTTCTAGCTAGTCATGTGAAAAATTTTACAGTCAATGAGGTGAATAATAGCAAAACATGGACAGTTATCAGGATCTTAATGTACAGGAAATACAGGGATAAACCTGTCTGCCAGGGAACCCTAAGGATCTACTCAGTGTGCTCTCCCTGCTCTTGAACTTCCTCCTAGGCAATCTGCAGGTTACTTATGCTAAAGACTAGCTGTAACTCTCAAGGGCAGGTTTTTGTCTCTCTAAGCATATTTCCCTTATGGGGGGGGGTAGGGAGAGGCCCAGGGCAAAATTCAAGATAGTTTCCTGGTGAGGGAGCAAGCCCCTCCCAAGGTGACTGAGGGCAGCTCCCGGAGAGCAGATGCTGGGTTTAGAGCAATGCTTGAGCCGAGACATTTTCCACAAAGAGGTTGTAATTTTTTTTTTTTTTTGAGACAGGCTTTTGTTTTATAGTTCAGGCTGGCCCTGAGCACACTATGTAGCCCAGGCAAACCTTGAACTCAGCAATCCTCCTGCCTCTGCCTCCACAGTGCTGTAATTACAAGCGTGAGCTACCACGCCTGGCCTGGTGGTATGTGGTACTAATTGCTGGTGGGTGTGAGTCACCGTGTTCAGTATTGTGTGTGGCTACTAGGGTTTGAACTCAGGACCTTGTAATTGCTAGACAGGGGACAGAACCATTGAGCTAAATCTCTGGCTCCAGATTGTAATGTTTTTACCACACACACACACACACACGCTCACTCATAACAAGTATGTCAGGTAATGTATGTGCTAGTTTTGACGCAGGAGAGTTAAGGCCTAACTCCCCACCTGAAATGCGAGTTCCTGTTCTCTGAAAATCAAAGAATGAATATTAGGAATGATGGAGGTTTGAATAGGAAAATTTTATTGAGAGAGAAAACTTCTGCCTTAAGAGAGACAGAAGGGGGAACCCGGAAAGTGGGTAACCTCCCTACCTCACTTTTTAGAGGGCTTTTATGGAGCAAAGCCATGAGGTGAGGCAGGTCTGCAATAGGGGGCTACCAATAAGATTCAAAAAAAGGTAGATGGGTTACAATTGACCAATGAGTACAGTGGGGGCTTCCAATAAGATTTGAAAGAAATGGGCAAACCGTGGCTAATCAATGGGTAAATGGCAAGCATAGTTACTTCAGCAATTTGGATTGAATAGGGTCCAATGAGAATTCGAGTCCTAGAGGGTCTTGCTTGTCAGGAGACTCCTCCAGGTGGTTCAAAGTCCTGGCCCGCTGTCTGGGGAATTTGCAGTTGTTGCATTCCCAGGGAGGGGCCGGATCCGGATTTTGACATTCCATCCTGGGAGATGAGGTCTGCCGGTCACTGCTATCTGGAAGTGTAGTTTCTCATTGATGGTGTTGACCTTTGAAAATATCCTTTTTGCAAGTTTATCAAGAGCTGGCCCTATCTGCCTACATATGTCTAGCTGGCTGTTCTACCTATAATAGTTTGATTCTACTATTCCACAATGTGTGCAAATATTATCAAAATACTGTGTACCAACACATAATTTTTGACAATTGAAAATAAGAAAAGTGTCTGGAGTTATTTCTACATCTTCTGTTCTGTTCCTTTGGTTCTCGGTCTGTTTCTTTGCCATTACCATACTGTTTTTAACATAGTGGCTTATAGCATAGTTTCAAATTGGGGATTGTGATAACCCCTGTCCTGTCTTTGTTGTCTATGTCTCTTCTAATTCTAGATAAGTTTTTGGATTATTTTCTTTAGATTTGTGAAAATGCTGCTGGAATTCTGATTGGGATTGCATTAAATCTATACAGCAATTTTGGGTGTTGGCCATTCTGACAATATAAAAAAGATTTAGGACAGTTCTTTTACACTGCTGTGAATTTTCTCAAGCCTAATTTATGTATTTTATTTATTTATTTTTTTTTTGAGACAGGGTCTTGCTCTGTAGTTCAGGCTGGCCCTGAGCTCACTGTGTAGCCCAGGCAAGCCTCAAACTCAGCAGTCCTCCTGCCTCTGCCTCCTGAGTGCTGGGATTACAGGTGTGAGCCACCACGCCCAGCACGGAGGTTTGATTTTGTTCTGGTTTCATCCTCTCATTAGTTTAGGGTAGATGGCAATATTTTTGGACTCTGGAGAGCAGATTATGATTGAACCAAGGTGATAATGGTGAATTTATACCTGTGACTGACTCTAGCCATCAGGACCTGAGAGGTCAACTGGGGAGCTCCTGGAGATTTCTTGCTAAGAACCAATTAAATACTGGAGGAAACACACATTCTTCACTAGATATTGTTGCAGCGCTCTTGGCACTGCTGCTGCGACAAAGCACGTTTGGATTCTACAAGGACTCGTGTAACACACTGAAGGTGGCAGAAGTGACAATGCCACGAACAACGGTGACATTGCTCCTCAGTGGAATGGAAGAATCCCGCATTGTGCACACCAGCACTTCTTCCAACTTGAGCTGCTTCGAGTTGGACGTTCAGTGCCTTGACACCACAAACATTCTCACGGATTCTCCTCATTGTGACAGGCCATTAAATTAAAAAGTGTATGCGTAACCTACTAGTAAAGAATAATAAATAATAATGATAGATAATGTCCAATAATGAACACAAATGACCACATTTTATAGTCCTTTTCTCATACCACTGCTGTGTGAACTTCTTTTAGAACAGGGTTAAACGCAAGAGCCTATTAGTGGGGCTGGAGTCCTCTAAATTTCACTTCCTCTTGTCTTCTATGAGGCAGAGCTGAGCTAAAAGGCAGATATGCAGCTGGCCCCATGGTATCCACTGTGATGTTAGGTGTATAAGTCTTTTCTAGGCCAGGCTGCCTATAGCATATACTGCCTATTTTTCTGATTGCCTCAACTTTTGAAAAGAAATTGTAATCCAGGCTGGTTACCTTGTGCTCAGGCTTGTGGTGTTGTCCTTGAAACTCCCAGAAATCTAACATTCTTCTTGATTTTACCTGTCTTTTCTGTATAGCCACTCCTTTCTCCCCTTTTATGAATAAAAAAGGATCCATTTCCCTTAATTAAGCATATAATAAAAGAGGCCTATAATTCCTCTGCATCAGCCTTTTTTGGTCAATATTCCACTGTATATTTATGACTTTCCTCTCTCTTTTTTTAAAATCTTTCCAGTCTTAACCTCTCTATGAATCCTTTCCTGGCACACTTCAGCAGTTTCTCATCTTATGAAAATTTACCACCTCTATTTACTCTCCAGCATTGCTCAATTTCTTTTCTCCAGTAACAATGGAAAGGTGTTTCATGCATTTAGTTTCCATTGCCTCCTCTCAAACTCCCCATTCAACCCTTTCTGCTCAGCATTCTGTACTCTGCCTCACTGAAACCAGTCACCGTGATAGAGGTCAGCTATGGCATCCTGTGTTGCTGATTTCAAGTCTCCATTACTATACTTCTGTTTGAACTTCTCAGAAGAATTTGACATTACTGAAAAAACATTTCATGCCTTGACTTTCATGGGAACTCATTCCCTGGGCTTTCTTTCTGACACTTGGAATATTTTCTTTGTCTCCTTTGCATTTTCTTTATCACTCATCCATAGTTATTGCTAAAGTTTAACATCTACATACTGGTAATTCTATATACTTATCCCAATTTCTTATATATAGATACAAACACAAATTCTAAATTCCCTTGACATCTCCTTCTTTTCTAGGCATCTCTACATGGATGTTGGGCAGGCACGTCAGTCTCAATTCCAGATCCTCAACTCACCGTCTCTCTTTCTTCCCCTCTTACCCTGAACTGCCAGACTTTATAGCTCCCAATTTCAGTGAAAGGTGGCACTAGTCACCACTTGTCCAAGCCATGAATCATGGCCTCCATTACCACAAAGATGGCTGTAGCAGATCTATCTAATATTACTTTGTTTTACAAGGTTGTGAAATACTGAGCAAAAACTTGAATAAGTGATTTTGTCCGAAGAGCCTCCTTCCTTATAATCTAATTTTACCCACTATTGAAACAAATATTTTCTTTTTTTGAACATATAAGTTCTCACTTCCTCCCAAGATTTCCCCATGAAATCTTTCATTAAGAATAAGTTGGACTCAAATTTAGAAGTATCTTATAGCTACATTGAAGAGATAACTATTGCCAAATTAAGTACTATAAAAATGCATATCTTTTTAAGAAAGTTGAGTTTATTGGTATATTTTAGGTATACATTATAATCGCATTCGTTACTGAGAATTTGTACCTATACATGACATATCTTGATTCCTATTTTTTCCTATTCCTTGGCCCTCCCTTTAAACCCCCCATGTACATTAGCTTTGTTTCCATTTTTCCTTTTTTACCTTCAAAGTTTCTCTTTTCATTCTTTGCTTTCCCCCCTCACCCATCTTCACCTTTGAAGATTATATTCCTGTTTCACAATACATTAAACATTCTCATTTATACCCTCAGTGTCTCACGTTAGAGAAACTATGTTGGATTTACACACCTGTGTCCTGTTTATTTCACTTATGAGTATAGCCTCAAGGAGTATACATTTAACTATAAATGTCTCAAAATATTCTTTCTTTAGGGCTGAGTAGTACTCCATTTAAAAATTAAAACCCATTTCTTTATTGACTCACCAGTTGATGGACTTTTGAGCTGTTTCCAAGAAAAATGTATATCTTTTAATTGCCACCCACTACTCAGGAATATATCTGTTATTTTGAAACACAGGAATAATTGTTTCTTTGAAAATGGATTTCAAGGGCCAGGATTTAGCTCAGTGGTTCCAGTGCCTGCCTCACAAGGGCAAGGTCCTGGGTTCAATCCCTGGTACCAAAAACAAAAAAACCCCAAAAAACTAAAACCCAGTCTCATCTGAAAACAGATTTGAAGTATGGAAATATTTCTACTTTTAGAGAGTAATGGTCATTTGAAATCATCATATCACTAGAGAGAAGGAATTGTGGAATTTAATTTATGGAATTTCAAGGGACCTCAATGCTTTGTACATGCACATTTCTTAATATTAGCAGTTATTTTTACGAGTGTGCTTGATCAATGTCTTTTTTTTTTTTTGGGACAGGGTCTCGCTTTGTAATTCAGGCTGGCCCTGAGCTCACTATGTAGTCCAGGCAAGCCTGGAACTCAGCAATCCTCCTGTCTCTGCCTCCCGAGTGCTGGGATTACAGGTGTAAGCCACCACGCCTGGCACTGTGGTATGTGGTACTGATTGCCGGTGGGCGTGAGTCACCATGCCCAGCATTGTATGTGGTTACCAGGGATCGAACTCAGGACCTTGTGCTTGCGAGGCAGGCGCTGGAACCACTGAGCTAAATCTCTGGCCCAATCATCTAATATCTTGATTATATGCTTTAGGAGGAACATGAGGCACTGGAACTTCAGACTGAGAATCAGAACTCTAAGTTATGGACTATATTTCGGGGATAACCTTGACATATTCTTTTATTTGGAAGATGAGAGCATGGATTTGAGAAATCAAAGGATTTACTTATGCTTACACCACTGTGAAAAGACTAGACAGGACTAGAAACTGGGCCTGTCAATGTCTAGCCTGAGTTGCAGGTGTAAGAGTACACTATATGGAAGATTCTTAAATTTGCACAGTTTCCTCCTTTTTAAAGTAAACTCAGCTTCGAAAAGATTTGTATCATTCTTGATGTTTGCAAGCTAAGTCCCAGCCAAAAACTGCAGCCTATGAGCAATTCCCAAGACACAGGATCAGGTATCAGATCACTCAAAAGTAAAATCTAACCAGACTGGAAGATGGGGCTCTTTTACAGTCGACGCAGGATACAGAGCAGCATCAGAGCTGGGATTTTCTCAGAGAGAAGCTTTGACTCTGGATTTGTCTTTCAGTGACTGCCATGCAAGGCTGATACTATGGTCTGCCTGATTCATGTGTATATTTGAAATGTGGTTCCTAGGATACCTGTTTCTGCCCCGAAAGTAATCTGTTCTTGCCCATCCAGGGCACATTCTAGGTGAATGTTTTCGGTTGAAACAGCTTTTTGGATTTTTAGGTGTTAAAAAATAGAACCATGTTGAGCAAGAATGGTGATGTGGACATCCTTGCTTTGTTTTTGATTATAGAGGGGAAATGTTCAGTTTTACCCACTTAATATAATGTTGGCAGAAGGTTTGCCATTAAGTGATAAGTGGCTTTTGTTTTTATTAGATTAAGATAAGATCCTTCTATAATTGTATTTTTCAGAGTTTTTATCATGAGCTGGTGTTGAATTTTACACATTTTTTTCTGCATGTTTTGAGATGTTCATATGATTATCATTACTTCAGTTTATGTGCTGTATTGCATTTATTGACTTTAGTATTTTGAACCACCCTTGCATCCCTGGATGAAACCTGCTTGGTAATGATGTGTGATCTTTTGGATATTTTGTTGCATTCTGCTTACTAGTATCATGTAGATTATTTTTACATCTATTTTTACTAAAGAATTGGCATATAGCTCTCTTTTATGGTTGGATCCTTGACTAATTTTGAAATTAGACTAATGGTAACTTCTAGGAATGTTAGAGCAATTAGGCAAGAGAAAGAAGTAAATAAAGATGAAGAAGTCAAATTGTCATTATTTGCAGATGACAAGATCTTCTACATAGAAAAAGGCCCAAATTCTATCAAGACTCCAAGAATTACTAACCAAATGAGTCAGTATAGCAGGATATAAGTTCAGCTATCAAAAAACAGTAGTGTTCTTGTGCTCTGATAATGAACTCACTGAGGATGAATAAGGAAAATGACACCATTCACAATAGCAGAAAGCACATTAAATACCTTGGAATTAACTTAAAGAAGTGAAAGGCTTCTATAACAAAAAATAATAGTACTCAGAAAAAAGATTAAAGAGGACATCAGAATATGGAGATATTAAATTCCCTTTTGCTGGGTAGGTAGAACCAGTATAGTCAAATGTCCATACTTCCAAATTTGATATATAGATTTAGTATCATACCAATTAAAGTACTAATAGCACTCTCCGTACAACTAGAGAAAACAATCCTACAATTCCTGTGGACCCAGAATAGACCCAGAATAGCAAAACCAGGCCTGGGTAAGAATAACAAAGTAGGAGGCAACACAATCCTAGATTTGAAGTCATATTATGAAGGTATAGTGATAAAAACAGCATGACACTGCTATAAAAGTAGACATGTGGGGGCTGGGGATTTAGCTCAAGTGGTACTGCACCAACCTGGGATGCACAAGGGCCCAAGTTCAATCCCCTGTACCACACACACACAAAAAAAGTAGACATGTGAATGAATGAAACAGAACAGAGGACATAGAAACAACCCTAGGTGTGTTCAGCAGTTTGATCTTTGACAAAGGGGCCAAAAATATACAGTGAGAAAAAAAATATACAGTGAGAGAAAGATAACCTCTTCAGTAAATGGTGCTGGGAAAATTGGCTATCCACATGCAGAAGGTTGAATATAAACCCATACATCTCACTTTATACTAAGCTAACATCAAAATGCTTCAAGGATCTAAATATTAAAACAAACAATGTGCTGGAAGATAAACATAGGTAGAACTCTCAAAGACATGGGCATAGATAGGGATTTTCTGAACAGAAATCCAATGGCACAAGAAATAGTGCCAAATAAAAAATGGGATCCATATCCAATTAAGAGCCTTCTGCACAGTGAAGGAAATCTTAAGAGTGAAGACATAAGATCAAGAACTGGAAATGATTTGCCAGGTATTCCGTGGAAAAAGGATTAACAAAAATATATAAAGAACAAAAAAGTTAGACTTCTCAAAATAGAAGATACAGTCAAAAGATAGGCAAGGACTGCAAGGACTAGGCATTTCTCTGAAGAAGCATAAATGACCAATATATACATGAGAAAATGTTCATCATCTGTGACCATCAGAGAGATGCAATTTAAAACAATGAGATTCCACCTTCAGGAAGAATGGCTTGCAGGGGAAAAATAACCACTCATGCATAGTTGGTGGGAATGTAGACTGCTGTGACCACTATGCACATGAGCATGGAGACTTTTCAAATAACCAAAACAGAAATTTTATTTGACCTAACTATTTTCTTTCTAGGTGTCATCCCAAAAGGTTGTCATGTTACAGTGATACATGCATACTCATTTTTATAGCAGCACAATTCATAATTACTAAATAAATATTGGAAACCATTTATATGTGCATCAGCAGATGAATGGGTAAAGAAAATGTGGCATTTATATACAACAGAGTACTACTTGTGCCACGAAGAAGGATAAATTCAATTCATTTGTAGGTAAATTGATGCATCTTAAGAGTGTAATGTTCAGTAAAATAAATCAGATGCACAAAGTTAAATATCACCTGGTTTCTCTTAAATGAGAGACTCAGAAAAAAAATCAAGAGCAAAATAAGATAGATAAAAGGAAGTAGGGAAATTGAGTTTCTTCAAATAAGAAGGGAAATGAGATGGAGGGAGGGAGAGGGTGGGGAGGGAGAGGGAGTGGAGAAAGGAATGTAGATGTGCTATGTACATGAGCCAACTCCCCACAAGGAATGTAATTATTATGTAGTGCAAACATGGACTAATTAAAGAACAACTGAAAAACAGAACTTCAAAAAGGAATGATAGGAATTTCTATTAATACAGCCCTACACTTTAAAAAAATAAAATTTCAGTTCCATGTCTTCACCAAGCCCTGGTATTTTTAATTGCTAAAGACAACTACACATCTCTGGTGTTAAATTTCATTAGCTAACCACAAATGAGGGAGTTACTGAATAAGTGAATGAGTCGAGGAATTTTGATACAACACGTTTGTAGAAGACTGTACCTTAATTAATCATTAGCCAGCTTTAGTCAGGCCAGATACTCAGCATATTATTTACCCAGTTGGGCTGTGCCATTTGATGTGGTTCTGATGTAAGGCAGAATATGTGCTCCTATTTGCTGGCATCGGTTGCAATTCAAGATTAGGTCTAGAGCAGGGAAGACATTAGAACGACTTGTTCTGACTGAGCTTTGGTTCTCAGGATTATCAAGATGAACAAACTGTTTCACACAAATCAAGAGAACAACACGGAAAACAATTTCTTTCTGATGAAACCCATATGATTTCATGCAATTCAATCATTACGGGATGATCACTGCCCTCTCAGTTTCTCGGGATACAAAATGTACAAGATATTTCTTTCTCATAGAGGATCATTGAACTTAGGAACAGACACAAATAATTGTCATGTGAAGTAAACTAATCACTAGAAAGAAAGAGTGCAGTTGGAAAGGAGGTACATTTAGTACCACGGATGAAAAAGTAGTGGTAAAGTCTTTGAAGGGATGACTTCTATCTGGGTTAGGCCTTGAATTATAAGGAGAATTTTGTAACACTGGGAAGCAAGTAAAAGACTCAAAGAAAGATGTGAGAAAAGTTTGCCCAAATATAATGTAGAAAGATATTAATTAAGGTAATAACAGTAACCCATTTCATATTTTCCTTGGACATGAAGCAGTTAAGAATATTCAAAGGTATAAATAACTTTTACTTAGAATGGCATAAGATCTGAAATAATTTTTAAAAACTGACATCATGATTAATTATTCTTAAGAATTAAGACAGTGTAATGAACTGCAAGAATCAAAGTCCAACCAGCCAGGCAATGCTAAACAAATGATTTTGCCTCTGTAAGAGTACTTTAAAGGCCAATTAAAATACTTTCTTCAGTTGATAGCATGCTTTCAGAACTTACTCATGGGTCTTCTAATGCAGACAAAGATCTTTACCACCAAAGTTGCTTTCGCTGTCTGACTCTTAGAGGTCGTTCAGTATATACGTGGTTGGGGCGTGGGTTTTATGGCCGAAGCCAACTGAGTTTATCTTTGGACTGATCAAACTTTGATTTTAGAAGTACGGAACTATACATTTCCTCCGTTGTCTCCTCCGTTCCTCCAAGCCCCTAGTCAACAAGTGAGTATGATGGAAATTATTGGTCTTTCTCTTGACTTAGGGTTAGTGAGGAACACTTAAGGTCGGCATCATGTTACAGATTTGTTATTTGGATTTTTTTTCCTTTTTAAGATTCCTCACTGCAATGGCATGTTACAGAGTAACCACGTTCCCTACCCCCAACCACTTTCTTGGAACAGGATTCCAGGAAGCACCCGTCCTGAGAGTGATGCTTATGTAAATGCCAGACAGCTGGTCTGCTGGGTCACTGTTCCCAAAATAGAGCCTTCGGAGCACGGTGTTCCAAGCAGGATGCTGCCCCTCAGGAGATTCTATGAAAGTTAGTCTGTCTTTTAGCTACACTCCCTGCTTCCTTAAAGAGCTCAGGGTCCCTCGTAGCACAAGGATAACTTAAAGTAAGTCAGTTAACATGGATATACAGAATCAAAATCTACAAAGAATAAGTTGGGGCGAGGGGAGCATGCCACGCTGAGTCCCCTAGAAGTGGTGTCTGGGACTTGGAACTGCCGACATTCTGGGCTGAGTCTTTGCTGAGGGGACATGGTGTTCATTGTAGAGCTCCAGGGAAACTCTTGGCCTCTCTCCACCACAGCCACCAGAAGTCCTCAGGGATGACAACCAAGCGATGTCTGCAGACCTTGCCACGTGTCCCTAGGGGAAGATATAATTCACCCTGGATTGAGATATCTGCCCTGCTCACCAAGAAAATACCTGGCTTTGTACTTCCAAATCATCACATTTTCCTCTGAATCTTACCTAATTCCGTGACTGTGCTAATTCCTGTTCAGAGAGCACCGTAGTGATCTCAAACTGGTCGTCGCTTTGTACTTGTGTGGTTCCTATATCTCCTCTTCCTCTCTGTAAAGCGAGAATAACGTGACTGTGTAGATTATCAACATAGTATTTCTGAAGCACTTTTTATAGTATCTGTTTTGTAGCAGGTACTCTGTCGGTTCCACATAGTTATGTATATGTGTGTTTTCTTAATTTATTTCTCCATCCTGAGTCATGGCTACAGGGAGTGAAGAGAGGTTGTATTTTGATGGAGGAAGAGAAGGAGGAAAATATATCTTAGCAACTGGAGGTACCCTAAGAAGTGCTCAGTCTTGGGGCTTGTGTCAGGAGCCATCTGACATAATTTGGAGAAAAATCATTTCACAATTAAATTATGATTAGGCCTAGTCTTCTTGCCTAGAAGTCAGCTATGACATGCCAAAACATACCTCCATTTTTGCCTGTGGTCAAAGCTGAGACCTTAGGGGATAATTACATCAGTTAAAGACATCCTGGTTCCTTGAGAACTGAGTAGTGGTTCTGGTGCCTGCCTTGCAAGCACAAGATCCCAAGTTAAATCCCCTGTACAAAAAAAAAAAAAAAAAAGAATCCCAAAGAGAACTGAATAGTAAGATTTCAATTGGGAAGGGCCAAATTCCTTATCAGCATTAGATCCTCATTGTCAAAGACATCTCACTCTTTTTCCAGTCATCAGGGCCTCATCAATCTGGGATTCTGTCTTCCTTCTGAGTCGTCTGTTACTCCCTCTGAACTCAATAAATAGTGGCAAGCTCAGGGTGCCTTCTGTCTTTGCTGCCCAGAGTAGCATTTGATCAGGCCCAGAACCCAGCTTCCTCTCTGTCTTGTTTCCTGCCTCTTTTCTTTAATTTGGCTTGAGCTGTCATGGCTCACAGGAGACCAGGATACACTGCAAGAGTTCTGGTAATGTCCCCTTTCCTTGTTCCCTACAGGCTTGGAAAGGTCTCAGTGTCTTATAGATGCTTGACACATTCTCCAAACTCTTCCTTTCACCTGGAAACAACTGAATGAATGAAATAAAAAACAAACAAACAAACTCAGGAAACCAGAGAGAAAGGACTGTAGGCTTTTAAGGAGACGGGATGACAATGGAGTATGGAGAACAGAGAAAATCCTTGAGAAAAGGATGTTTTTCCCCTACCAGCTTTGTGCACAGCATACCAGGGATGAGTCACGAGGTGAGTGAGGCTGTGTGGCTTGCACGGGAGCAGCAGAACTGCTCTCATGCCTCTTCGTGATCTTTGTGAATTTGAAAATACAGCTCAAATGGACAAGCCTTCTTCAGGGTCACAAAAGCCCTGCACTAGGCATGGTAAATAAAAACTATCCATTTATGGTGTCTTCTGGCAGTAAAGCTAGTGCTCAGACAGTAGCTGCAGTTGCCTTAGAAGTATTTCTTGTGGCGCGCAGAGAGATGGGGATGGCTCTGATGGATCCAAATTTAATTATGATGCAACCCATTAGCCCAAAGGCAGAGGCTGCAGCCCTTGTAAACACTTCATTCAGTGAAGCCATTACTCATGAAGGAAGGAAGCCCATGCTGAAATGATTCTAAACAGAAAACCTTTCAAATTAGAAAGCTCTGAATTTTTATCCTTGAGACTGCACGGCTAAAATGGGACCAATCAGGACAGTTTCAGTATGTGCAAAGGTTGGGTAAGAGAGACTGTCTCCTTCACAGGTTTTGGAGAGACATTTTTCAGTTCAGTGATTCCTTGTTTGAATCATGACAAAGTGAAAAGAAGATCTGTTCCAATGGGAAGTATTCATGTGCAGAGAGATTAGAAACAGCTACAGTTTGTATCATCTCCATGGGAACCCCCACCTTCACTTTCATAATATATGAGGGGATTTCCATGTGAAATAAAAAGATAATGAAGCCCAAGTATGAATGTCCTAGTACACACATAGGATGCTGCTGGCAGCCAAATGTCTGGCTTCATTCTGTCTTGTTTTAGGTTCCAGGAGAACCATTATTTGGGGCGATGAAGAGCGTTGCTCAATTTATTACCAAGTTGAAAGGTGGTAAGTTCCAAATTTTGTAAGTCAGCTTCAGAGCAGCTCAGCACAAAGCCTTTGCAATAGTAAAAGCCTGCACGAATCGCCCAAGGGCAAAGCCAGAAGCTGCATGTTGGAGACTGAGACTGGGTCTCGTTTGGAACCTGGAGGGTCCAAGAGGACCTCTGGAGGCATCTCCTATCTGCTAATGAACCTACTGGCACCCTTGCCAGTGCATAAAACCTGCTGGGCCTATATCAGTCTGTTACAGCACATAACAAAAAAGCCAGCACACTGAAAGCTCACACAGAAAGCATTCATTTTCTCACAGTTCTGGAGGCTAGAAGCCCGAAATGCAGGGTAGGGAGTTGGTTTTTTATGAGGCCTTTCTCTTTGGCTTGCAGGCAGCTGTCCTGTGGCCGTGTCTTCCTAGGCCCTCTGCTCATTCCTGGCACCTCTTGTTCCTGCAAGATTGGTGCCCTGGCCATATGATCCCATTGAACCTCAACCACCTTTTAAAAACTCTGTGTCTAAACATAGTCACACTGGAGGCTAGCGCCTTTACATATGAATTTGAGGGAGATTCAGTTCAGTCCGTGATAGGACCTTAGAGCAGTGACACTGAGTTTATTAAGGAGCAGATGTGTAAATACCATATCTGATCTCCGGTATGAGAAAATAAAGATGCTAATAAGTTCTAGAATGTATGATGCATATTGTGAAATAGGAAATAATGCAAAGGGAAATGTGGAGGGGTGAGTAATGAGGGGTAAAGAAAAAATGTGAAGGTAATAAAAAAAGGGAAATAATACTCATGTATTTAGGGGGTGAAGGGTTGTCGGGTGAGAAAAGGAATGGGAAAAAATGAGAATTAATTCATATACTGGCACAAATTCCCAATATTGAGTGTGATCATGATGTGTATATACAATGTACCAATAAAGATAAAAAAAAAAGCTGGCGGGAGAAGAAGCCAGTTCCACCAACTGGTGTCTCAGAAGTGCAGCACTGTCATGCTCTGGACGGTCTGCAGAGGGGCTGCATCCTTCCACCTCACAGTGGGCAGTGGGAAGTGCACAGAGGGAATTTCTGGGCTGCAAGCTAGAGAGGAGGAAGCAAGGCCTGAGTATCTCTGGTCTAGGAAGGGGGTATGGATAATAGGGACCTAAAGTGGCAATGAAGAGGTATTTCCATGCATGGGACACTTACATGTCCCCTGTCTTTTTGGCTGATGCCTGAAATAAGGTGGATGCGAGCAGAGTGGGCACCCTCACGTGGCTGGATGATGTCTGGTGTTTGTGCACACAGAGAGAAATTCACTGCACCCATGTTACTCCATGACTGTGTTGGGGTCAACATAGGTCTCATCCTTTGGACAGGCTCTAAGGGTTAGGCTGGGCAGAGTGTGTGGTCACATCTGGCCAGTCTGTAGTGGTGTCATGGGACGGTACAGGTATAAGACAGCAAAGCTCAGGTGTGCAAGAAACTCATGGTATCTGAGCAGAGGAATCACCCCTTTGAGAGGAGGCCACTCTTTGATTTGAATGTGAAAAGTCCAAGTTTCTCAGGGGTGTGATGAGACAGAGATTCTTCTTCCCACTTTCCTGACAGTGATCCCTCCTGGTCCTCAGAATATGGATTGAAACAACTTTCAGTTTAGTTAGAGGTTGAAAGAAAGGGGGAATGCTGAGAAGGTGCAGTGGAATCCAAAGGGCCTGAAGGGCCCTGGGAGAGGTTGAGCCACCCACGAGATGGACACCAGGAGAGGAAGGGGAAGACCAAAGGCCAAAGAGCCCCTGTTTGTCATGAAAGAACAGGGAGCCCTTGAGTAGGTGATATCAGGTAGGGTGTGATGTCGAGAAGGTTTTTGCTGTGTGCATGTGGGGTTTAGTTCCCCAGGAATTACTACAGAACATGCTTCAGGGTTGTTGCCCCTACCCGCTTCTCCAGTTGAGGCAGTAGGGGTTTTTAAATCACAGGTTGAGGCAGCTTTTCGCATACATTAATTCTGTCACATGTTAGGTCTGTAGCATATTGTCCAGGTGGGGCACAAAGGCCAGAGATCACCCCAGAGGGAGGATCCAGTGCTTATAGTTGAAAACCATTGGATTGGAAGCACCTGTAGATCTGCTAAACTGTATCTTAGTTTGCCTCCTACAAAAACAAGGTCATACTCATCAACTCTTTCCCTTGTATGGCCACATAGCTGCCTCTGTAACACCTCTGTGTGTTAGACTTCACCACTCCTCCGACACTTCAGCTTGAATCTACTGGGCTACCCTCCTTTTCTGATGAGGCATCCGGGTCTCAGAAAGTTCAAGTGATTTTCCCAATGTTGCTTAATGGTGAGTGATAGTTTTCCTGTATGCCACATACCAGGGATGCTCCACAAGTAGGAAGAGCCCACAGCAGCCTGTCATGTGAAGAGGAAGGTCTGACTTCACCAAGGCAGAAGAGCTAACCTGAGACAAGTGGAGTCATACTGCAGAGGCACCTTTCTCTGGGCCCCTGCTGTTCCGAGCCGAGACCAGTACAGTGCAGTCTTGACGTACAAGGTTTAGTGAATCTCTTCAGTCTTTGCTCTGCTACTGATTTCAATTCACCCTGGAATCTTAGACAAAGCACATATTCTCTCTAGTGCTTACTTTTCCTCATTCAGTTGTTTTCCATGATCCTTCCAATTCTAACAATATTAGATAGGTGACAGAACTTAAGTTTTATGCTGGGATGAATATAAATAAGCAAAGTGAAAATCAGTTATTTTTAAATGCAGACTGTGGTTTTCATAGCCTTTCTATATCAAGTAGAAAATATTTTCACAATGTCCATAGCCATGGTTATTGACTGTGTTGTGTGTGTGTGTGTGTATGTAATGATTTAAGTATGGTGGGAATATTGAGAGAAATGGCTAATTAAGGCTAATAATATAAGAGCTGTAGAAAGCCACATGCTAAGGGTGGTGTCTTTGGGAGTTACTGACCCCTGTGAGTTTCTGCAAGTTGTCAGCTATTTGAAGCCCATGTCCTTTCTTATGGCAAGCTAAAATATTCTGTTTCACCTGAGGCTGAGCATCAAATTGTCCCTGGTGTAAGGAACAAACTGTGTTAGAGATTTTATTTCTAATGAGCAGAGACTAGAAGTCTAGCTGGAGGTAGATTGTGATGTTGCTTTTCATACTGGAGATCTCCTTGGGCTGAATTCTCCATGGTTTGGCTTCAACCTCTTCTTTTTAAGTAGTTTCATTGTTTATTTTTATTTTAGTAAAAGCTTTATTTTTAAAAGTGTTTCAGAATCATAGAAGGGTTGTAAGGATCATAAAAAAGAGTTCTTAAACAACTATCCACTTGTTTCTCCATTCCTAGCCATCTTACATTCATTAGTACAGTATATGTGTCATAACTAAAAAGCCAGTGTTACTCCTTCATTACTACCAAAAGCTATATCTTTATTTCTTTATATTTTACTAATGGCATCTTTCTGTTACAGAATCTTGTTCAGGACTCTTATTACATGTAATTGATATGTATATCTCAAATGTTCCTTGGTTTTGATGAGTTTGAATTTTGAGAATTATTAGAGAGGTATTTTGTGGAATAGATAATCCTGAGTTGGTGGTATTTTTTCTTTTTTTCTGATTAAACTCAAGTTGTTGATTTTGTAAAAGAAAAGCCACATAGGCTTTATGTCCCTGTGAGTACATCATGGCAAAGGCCCAAGTTCTGAGGCTTCACTGTGGGCATAAACCATGATCAACCATGTGAAGTGCTGTCTGTCAGGTTTTCCTCCTTCTGCACTGTGCCTGGGTCTCCAAGCACAATGAGAACTAAGAGTACTTAGTCTGTGTCCTCTGCTTGAGGGTGTGGTACTACATAAATTGTCTGGAATTCATTGCAGAAGAAATTGGCCTATTGTTCTTAATCACTAGATTTAGTAGCATAGCTGAATAGAAGGTCAAGATTCAAAAGTCAGTAGCCTTTGTATATATGAACAACAAACTCATTGAGAGAGAAATTGGAGAATCAGTTCCTTTCACAATGGTATCCAAAAAAAAATCCTGAAATATCTAGGAAGCAACAGAGGAGGTGAAAGACCTCTACTCTGAAAACTGCAGTACTTTGTAAAGGGAGATTGAATAGACTATCAGAAAATGGAAAGACTTCTCTTGTCCCTGGGAAGGAAGAACCAATATCACCAAAATGTTTGCCCTCTCACAACTACTATATAGATTCAATGCAATCCCAATTGAAATTCCAACAGCATATTTCACAGATGTAGAGAAAATAATCCAAAAATTCACCTGTAACCAGAAAAAACCTAGAATAGCAAAAGTAATTTTAGGAAACAAAGTTAGGGCAGGAAGAATCACAATTCTCAACTTGAAAATACTTCAAAGCCACTGTGATAGAAACAGCATAGTACTGGCAAAGAAACAGACCTGATGATCATGGAACAGACAAGAAGATCCAGAAACAACTCCAGATATACTAAGCTACCTCACCTTTGATAATACCCTCAAGGAAGGAAAGATACCCACTTTAACAAACATGGTGGAAAAACTGGGTTTCAACCTGCCACGGACTAAAACTAGATCTGTCTCTTTCAGCATGCCCTAAACTAAACTAAAAACTAAACTAAACTAAAAACTAAACTACACTAAACTAAACTAAACTAAACTAAACTAAACTAAACTAAACTAAACTAAACTAAACTAAACTAAACTAAACACCCAAAGTGGATTAGAGGCCTAAATGCTAAAACAGAAACAGTAAACCTGCTACAGAACAGGTTAGGTAAAAGCCCTGGAGATATTATTGGCTTAGGGAAAGACTTGAACAAAACCTCAGCAGCATAAGAACTAGCAGAAGGAATCAACAGATGGGATCTCTTCTTATTAAAAAGCTTCTGCACAGAAAAAAAAAACCCAGCAACATGGCAAAAAGACAACCTACAATATGAGAAAAAACTTTTACCATCTGTTTCTCAGAAAAAGGGGTACTATCTAGAGTATATAAAATATATTAAAAATCATCCCCCAAATATAAAGACCCAATTCAAAAATGGGCATATGAAATGAACAGACATCATTCAAATGAAGAAGTAAAGGCAATTAAGAAATATATGAAGAAATGTTCAACATCTCTGGTCATTTGAGAGATACAGATGAAAACAACAATGAAATTCCATCTCACCCCACAAAGAATGGCTGCTATCTCTAAATGAACCAACAACAAATGCCGGTGAGGTGCTGGGAGAAAGAAACCTTGCTCCACTGTTGGTGGGAGTGTAGACTGGTGCAACCACTATAGAAATCAATGTGGCGATTCCCCCCAAAACTAAGATTAGAGGTTCCCTTTGACCCTGCTACTTCCCTCCTAGGTATATTAGGAGAATTAACAGCTTTAAAAGCTTCATGTTACAGTGACATATGTGTATCCATATTTATCACAGGTGAGTTGGTAATAGCTAAATTTTGGAAATAGCCCAAATGCCCATCAACTGGAGACTAAAGAAGCTAAAAAAAAAAAAAAAGAGTATTACTCAGCCATAAATAATGATAAATTTGAGTCTTCTATCCTCAAATGGATGTTCCACAAGGGCATACTCATAAGTGAAATAAATAAGACACCGATGTATAAATATCATATCATTTCTGTGGTATGAGAAACTGAAGTTGTAAATGAATGCCAAAATGTATGATAGGTATTGTGAAATAGGAAGAAAATGGTGAAAAGGACAAGGGAAAAGGTGGGGGGAGTGTTAAGTAAAGAAGGGAAAGAAAAAGTTTGATAGAAAAAGGAAACAAAGCTTGTATATTGGGAGTAGGGGCTGCAGGGGGGGCAGCTGTAGGGTAAAAATGAGAAGTTGTCTCATGTATTGGTACAAACTCTCAATGTTGAATGTGATCATAGTGTATATAGAAAATGTACCAATGAAGTCAATTTAAAAAAATTGTCTTCACTGCATTTATTTGCCACTAATTTATACAAATAGTGACATATTGTTATTTATATTTTGTGATAAGAATCTAAAACCATTTTATTTATTTTACCCTTCACATTCTTCCAAATTTGGCCATGAGAACTCTTTCAGCTGGTGTTTTTGTTTTTTCACATATTCTCACTGATGCAGGAATTTTACTTTGTTTCATTTCCAGCATTTGCTCACTGGAATTCTGGCACTGTAACGTGGTCCAGGCTGGACGTGCTTATACCTCGCTCCAACCTTCGGTCAGGCTTTTGTTTAAAAATCCCTGCATCGTTTTGCTGGAGACTGGAAACCAAGAGCCTCCAGGACTCTCATGAGAGTTTTACAGAGCAAAAGCCTTCACTTTTCATCTTCTTTCATGAATTATAATTTGGGAACTGTATGTATAAAGTCATCACCCTATTCAAAGTCATGTTGATTTTACTCCTGTTTTCTTACAGAAGTTTTACAGTTTTAAAATTTTATACTAATGCCTATAATCCATTTAAATTAATTTCTGTGTAAGGAGTAATATCTGTGCTAAGGTTTACATGGACTTCCATCTTTATTCCAATCTTCTTCTTTTTAATTTGCTGGCCTATTTTACAGTTTACATCATTCCTTAAAAGTTTTTACTCCTCATTTTCCTGAGTCCTCATCTTTTATTTTGCCTGGTACATGAACCTTCTTGTCCTTCCTTTACTTAGTTCTATAAAATGTGTTAGTACCTATGAAAACAGCAGACAAGGAGGAGGGAATAGCAAGCCTTGCTAAGCTGGTCTTTACAGTTTTCCTTAGGCTTCTCATGTACCTAACAATGAAAAGATATTAAGAGAGAAATAGAGACATCAGGAGAAGGTAGAATTGGGTTAAGTGCCAGAGGAGCCAACAGCACAATGTTCAGATCACGGGATTCGCACTGCCACCTTTGGTCCAGTGAGATGGGTGGCCCTTCCCCTGGAAAGTACTGGGAAGCCATAACTTGTACTCAAATTTTGCCGCTTATCTGTTCTTTCAATTAAAGTAAAAAAAAATTTGAGGGCCTTAATTTTTCAGAATTTTGCAACAGATAAGTTAAATAATGAAAAAAATAGACATATTTCCCTTACAAGTGGTAAAAAATAAGTTGGAGATACAATGGCCATTTATAAACAGTTTCTTGAAGGACATAGATGATTTCAAAAAACTTGCTTGATACATTGAACTAATTTGCATTTTTCAGTCAGGTAGAAACATAGCCACCTTGCAAAGTTGACTGAGCACGCATCCCTATCATTGGCTATATCTTTCTTTTTAGAGTAGCAGTCCCCAAGTACTTTTGACATTAGGGACTGGGTTTTGTGAAAGGTGATTTTTTTTTTTTTCCACAGAAGAGAAGTGGAGAAGGAACAAAGTTTTGGGATGGTTTAAAGTAGTGCTCAGCCTAGATCCCTCTCTTAAGAGGTTCATAGTAGAGTTTCAGCATCCATGGCAATCTAATGTCTGTACTGATCTGATGTGAGTGAGGTGCAGGTAGAGGTGGTATGTGAGTGCTGGGGAGTACTGTAAATACGGATGAACCTCTGTATCCTCACCTGGTGGTCGCTTCTTGCCAGTATAGCAGCCCGTAGTCAGGGCTTTGGGAAACCCCTCCCTTGGACATTGGTGCATTGTGTGCTCTCATAGATTCAGGGTGTTAGTTTGCCCTCCAAAGACAGAAGCTGTCCTGTGTCATCCCAGAAGTGATGATACTCTTGGCCTTGTCCAACCTGCAGGAAGCAACAGATCTTGGGCAGCACCTGCTGCATACTTTGTAATGATAAGTGCAAGATGAAAATTCTGGGCTCTTGTTAAAATCCAACAGTAACAACAAAACACCCCTGAAAGAAACAAACACCACAACGACTACTCAAACATTTCAAGTTAGTGACTATGGAGCTTAGTTAAACCAAGTACAGGACCAGAGCACAGTCTGCTACACTGATTCTCAGGCTGCACAGAATCCTATGACTCGGCGCCCAATGGGTCATCAGGGCTCCTGCTCATCCTATTTTGAAAATTAGCAATGCCAGGCTTCTCGGAAGATTACAGGAATGAGTGTCCAGAAGACTTTGGCAGCCTGACGGGGGCTGCAGGAGGGCATGCTTCCTCGCTCTGCACGTGTTGCTAGATGGTGCTGGCTCTGTGGAGGTGAAGAGCATATCCGGATCCACAAAGCACTCAGCAGTAGCCTGCTCGCCAGTTCTTCCGACTACCTTGGAAGCTATTTTTAGGTGACCTATGGTGGAAAGGATTGGCACAGAATTTTCATGCCTGAGGATTGGTTTCACAGGAAATGTTTCAAGGAATTGGATTTAATGCCACTCACACCTATGAACAAGGGCACATTGGTTTTCGTTTTGTTGCTTTACGTTGAGTTCTATTCTTAGACTTTTCTTCTTCATTTAATTCCCCTTTCCTACTCAGTGTCACAATTCTCTTGTGCCTCTTCATGAACCTTTCACTGTTACATGGATTTCCTTTTCCCCATCTGCTGCCAACCCCTGTGGTTCGCTGTAGTGAATAAGTTAGTGTTGCCAAATTCTTTCCTGACTTTTTCAGGATTTTATAATTTTTAAA